>WSTH01000091.1:0-42884 GCA_019616345.1 Ceratobasidium sp. 395 | reverse complement strand
GTCATTAAATTAACCCACTCACGGAGAGCTAAATGTATCAGCAAAGGCAATAGCGTCAATGCGTCGATCATCCTCAGTCGCTCAATCTCACTCCAGCGCTGCTGCCGAAGTCGACCTCTCTCGTACGTTTCCCCGGATCTGCCAGACATGAAGGAATGGCACCACTCCTTAGCTAGCATGGCAATGAGAGAGACCGCGACGCTAAGACTGAGAGACAAGAACCAGAGGACATTTACTGCGACAGTAGTGGCCGAAGGTCTAAATTCAGTAGACACTGGGTCCAGTCCGCCAGACGAGGTGTTGGTTGTACTGTCTCCGGACGTGGCGAGGAGGATTTGAGAAATAACGAGAAGAGCTTGGGCCGAAGTCTCGGAAGGATCCTGCTGAAGGTTTTTTGCACTTATTCCAATAAACCTATACAACGTAACGAATCAGCGCAAAATTGTCAAATAAAGCTCAACCCAACCTACGCGGTCGAGATAGCCGAGAACAGTGCGGCCTGCCAATCAGCACTAAGTACGAGCGGGTCAATTGAATTCATGAGTTCTTGATGCGCACAAAAACTAGGAGATCATCAGCACTGGTAAGTACATTATATGAGCAAGCTTTACTGACTCAAAAGTACGTCCAACGACCTGGCGTTACGTCGCATTGTATGGTGTCAGAAGCATTTTACGGGCACACGTTTCACCCACTTGTTCCACCCATCAACTAGCTCCTCGTCCGCCTTGTCTGTTTCTCTAACGTAGATTTGCCATATCTTCGCGTCTTTTGCCATCTCAGCTCCATAATCTTCGAGACCCGCCTTTTGCCTTCGTGCCCACTATAATCTCCGTAAGCCAAGGACGACAAGCTTACTTGAGTTAGTTACGTACCTCGTCCTGCGCCTTCTTGAGATTCTGTTCGTACTTGGTCTCCGGGTCAAGAGGCGCTTGCGGAGCTGCTTCACGATCAGCCATTTTCTCATCCACACTCACGCCCTGGTACTGGTTGTTGGAAGTGGTTTTGGAGATTTCCTCGGGCTGTGAAAGGACTGATTCTGGTTCGAGCGGACCGGGACTTTCTCGCATTTTGAACTTAGGCCCCGTGGAGTAATTCCTCGGTAGGAATAATGACATGACTGAACAGAGATGGCTTGGATCAAAAGATAATTATGGCTGATGATGGTTATGTTGAGACAAGCTATCACCGCCACCAAATGAGCTAGCCGCGCTAAGTTGGCGCTGCTAAGTACCTTACATAAACCGATGTTTTGGCGCCTCCATCCTCGTCCGTCACGTCAACCAGCAGCATTCCGACGTGTCGGTTCTTGCTCCGCTCCGGACGCTTTCAGCTTGCTCGATCACTATTTAGGGCTCCATATCGCGACTAAGGCTCGTACATGACCTCGTAAGATACTTCCCCGCGCAGCGCCGCCGTTTCGAGTTCTAACTTATCATGACACGCGTCCTGGGTGTGGTACACGAGTGGAGAGAGAGAGAGAGAGACGGCCATGCGCAAGAAACTGTGACGAACGGAGGATCCGGAGAATATCAGGGATATGTATTGGTCGTTGAGATGTAGAGGTACGCTCGGATGGCGGTGTGTGTTTGATTGCGTCATTCGGTTGGGTAGGACATTGGTTTAGAGATAGATTTTGATCAAACCAGAAAGCTCAGCTGTCGCTTGTCGTTATAACCACGAATTTGAATAGTCCAGAGACGCTCGACGAAGAGGAAATTCTATCATGATCTGCAGTGAGTGTCGGGATCAGACTCGGACGAAGCGAACCATTTCAGTCCCCGGCACATTCGACATCTAGTTCGAATCTCAAAACAGCCTAGCCATCGTCCGATTCCGTAAGAACAAGCGCGAAGACTTAATGGATGACAACGCACGCACAAGTTCGTATTTGGCGATTGCGAGTATCCTGTCGTCGATTGTTTGAGCAAGCCCGCTCGCGCACGCGTTTGATCCGAGACTTGACGGCTGTGGTTTTCGCGCTAAGGAATAAGGGGTATGGTGTGAGGGACGCGGGTGGGCCGACGGGTGTATGTGGGAAGTGGGATGAATCGTTGGACGGGGAGTCTGTCAAGTTTCAAAAGTGAAAAGACTCAGATTCAAGTGGAACGATTGGGACGGGACCTGGTCGACTTGTGGATATCGATAGGCGAAACGAGAAACAACCGAATATGCATGTTGTGGGGGTCGATATGAAGTGGACCAAGTCCAAATCCACGTCCAAAGCCGCTGGTGGTCAAGCTCTAGTTCAGGCACCGAGGCGCGTCTCCGACCCGAACCTCCTGGCACTCTCGGTTGAATATGAGCTCGGCGGTGAACACACCTACAGGGAGGATGTCAGCGGTGCATACATCGACTGCTTGGATGAGTCCCGCACCCGGGAAGAAGCCGCTTCCGTCGGATGCTGTTGATTTGGTCGCGGAGGATCTGGGCGCGGCTGAGGCAAGAGTGGTTTATGGTCGACGAAAGGGTGGTCCGGCATTACGGCCAGGATGGAAGATGTATAGGCGGGGTATGTAGTGGGTGATGGGAGGGACGTCGAGTTCAAGTTATTTGAGACTAACGATTATAGGCTAATAGACTTGTTTAGGTACCTGTGAGGAATATGAACGGCGCGGTGGATTGGTTGGCCAGACCTAGATCTACGTCCAAGACGTTAGCGGCGGCGGCAGCGAACGACTGCAACGAGAGGGGGCCGACACGGACCGTAAGCACGGTGGAGGACCCGAGATGATGGAAGCTGAGACGACCGAGGCGATTATTGCGCGTGCGACGGCGCCCCCATCACACACGACCATCGCGACCAATACGTTCGGGGCAAACGAGAGCAGTTTGAGTGAGAATCCTTAGACTTAAATTCAATGGCTTTTTTTTCTATTTTTGTTGCCGGTGATTTAGTTTAGGAAGTGTGTTTGATTGGTTGTTATCATGACACTGACTTTTTCTTTGGCCGGCGATTCCGACTATCGAATGTCGCAAATCTTGTGTGTCAGGTTGTAGACCTAAACTTCGCGTGGCTCATCGCCTTGCGCCGAAAAGAGAATTAACGATGCATTATATATGCGTAACTTATTGCGTCATATGCGTCTATATTACTGAGGTATTTGAGCCCCGACTGAGTGGTTTTAATTGATAGTTTTTTCAGTTCGATAGATTATAAGCCCGACGTACTGTCGTGCACTACATCATATAATTATGTGCTAGTGTGCGGTTTGGTCTAGCTGGATCGGGCACGACTAGCTACAATTCTTGAAGCAAATTCCAACCTGAGTACGAAAAGTTAGTTTCAATCACAGTTGAACTTGGACGAGTCACTTGCCTCTCTGCGATTTCCGCTGCGGTAGGCCGGTCCTCAGGCTTATTTGCCCAACACGTAGTCAAAATAGCCCACAACCTATCGTTCTGGTCAAGTTCTACAGAGATATGCTTCTCTGGTCGTACTGGAGTCATATGACGAATTGCGACCGCCGTTAGGACTTTAAGCTCCGACTTTTCAAAGAAGGGCACCCGGCCCGTAAACGTCTCCTAAAAGCAGCTAAGAGCTATCGCAATGAAACTTCTCAGTGTCACACCAGCATACCAGTATTGTCTAGTCCATGGGTTTAAGCAGCAGGTCTTGTCTGCAGCAGACAGGGAAGGCTTACCATGCCAAGCGCATACACATCACTAGGCCCACTGCACGGACTTGCGCTTTCGTCAAGTAGTTCCGGCGCCTGAAGCGACAACATTAGCCACATTCAACACTCCGTACCAGGCAAATAATCTGACCTGCCACCGTGGAGATAGAGCTTTTTTTGGTGAAACGCTTGCAGGGGTGGTGATTTTTTCAAGTTGAGCCGCGTTGCTGAAACCAGGTATCATCGGCACTGCTTCATCAGACGCTGGATTTTTCGATAAAGTGTTTGCGGGAATGGTGGTCCCTCCAGATAATTCAGCTGCGTTGCTGAAACCACATATCATCGGGGCTCCTTCGTCAGACACAAGAACATTGAGCTATTGCGGACAACGAACGATCGCTCAAGAGCTTGAATAACAGGGAGCTGGAGGAGAGATGGCTCACCCCTTTGAGATCGCCATGAATCTAAGTATCGAGTTAGTGGTGCTCGCTATAACACGCACCTCCCAGACACTCACAACTCCAACCCGGTGTAGATACTCTAAACCGCTTGCAATACCCTTGCTCTGAAAATTAAGCGATACTCAGTTTATGCCCAACAATATCAGCAGCTAGGGATTCGTACCAAATCGTAGCGGCTCGCTCCGGGGTTCCGGCTGATATACGAGGGCATGCTCCCGTGGTCTGCCCACCGAGATACAATTGCCAATTGGTTGCGAAACTCTGCTAGTCCAAGCAGTGGAAGGACGTTTTCATGTCTGCAATTTGACCAGATGAAAAGCTCCCGGGCGGCATCCTGTGGCCTTCTCAGTAATATCAGTGGACTTTTGCAGATGACTCACCTGGAGATGCGGCGTGTCGTCGGTAGCGGAGTCGGGACACCTAATTTTTAGTTTAACCGCAACTTGAGTCAAATCGTGTAGCCTAGCGCGATAGACTTTACTACTCTTGCTTTGCGATATCGGATGTATGCTACAAGATCCAGGATCCAGCTGAGTTGAAACGACCGAGCATCCATATTTGACAAAGAGTCGAGCAAGGCTTGCCGTTGACTATTTGGGTGAGACGGATAGTGTTGAATCTATAATCCCCGAGCGTGACCGTGGTGTACATACCAAGTTATTTTCGCCCGGAATAGGCAACAAAGCTTGGCGCGTGATGCCGCTCATCTACAACCCATGCAACTCAGCATAGTTCTGCAACTCCAGTTGCTCATTGACCCACAACAGAAACCACTTCCCCCGCACCAGGACGCTCCTGCGGTTCATACGACCAGCATCTCTGAAGAAGCGACCACAGTCGATCACATTGCTCGCTATTGGGTGGTATGAATTCTTCTGGTCGTTTGGGGATTACCTTTTTGGCCACCACTGTCGTCACAACCACCAAATCTATCATACCGAATCATCCAAGCAGACACATCAGTTATATATGAAATTGTAAGAGTAATCCATCAGTCCATACCATTTTGTATGTAATGATAGGGTATTTTCCCTGTGATTATTTCCTACGTATTCGTCAGAAATGAGGCTGGATGATATTCGTAGCTTTACTAAGATTGTCTAAATGTGGTGGTCAAATAATGGCTACTTCTCCTAACGACAGAAACATACCATCCCAAGAGAATATACGTCGGCTGCGGTATCTGGGTGTTCTACCCGATAGTCCAGTAACTCTGGTGCCTGATATGGCAAAGGTCAGATGGATATCAAACTTCATACACTAGGACTTTACCGCCCATCGTTGAGTTAATGCAAGACTCTTTGCAACGGACCAGATTTTATCTCGCTGCAAGACAGCATCTCCGAAGTCGCAAAGCACCGGAACACCATCATCCGACACCAGCACATTGTTCTAAAGGAACGCGGGTTATGTATGTGATTAAGCGTTTTGCTAAGGAGCGTACTCCTTTGAGGCCGCCATGTATCTACCATATTATAAGTTTGACGTCAAAAAACAGATAAGAAGTAAAGCGCTCACAACTCCCACAGAATGCAGGTAGTCAACTGCCTTGCATATTTGTAGGCTCTTTTGCCAGTGATATGTATCGGAATCAGCCACAGTCGGATGTTCTACGCACCATTTCAAAGCGATCAATACTAGGGTGTTTGTCAAGGTAGGAGGGTAGCGGCCCATTTTCCATCCACGGTGATATCATCCGAATTTGAACCTGAAAATGAGCAAATCCTAGGAGCGGTAGGACGTTGGGATGATGACACTGCGACCATACATACAACTCTCGGGCTGCAGTCTGCAGTAAATCCGGGCGCTGGTCTTCGCCGTGATACGCCCGCAATACCTTGATTCCAATCGCTCTTCTGTCGCGCAACTTCCCGACGTATACTTCTCCATAACCGCCGCCTCTCACAGGAGAGCCGCTGAACGAAGAGTGGTCTAACTGGTCCGTCAGGTCACTGCACCCATGTGAAGTGAGGAATTCAACGAGTTCTGCTAGACTCTAGAATGTATCTTATCCATTCAGACGGTAGATAGATATGAATGGGATTAGGTACCGCGTTGTCATCAGTTAAGACAGATTCCTGAAGATGGTATTTGCGAGGTTAGGTTGATAAATGTCGTGGTAGAGTCCCGTTCTTACCGTTGGCCTAGACAACGTTGGGCATTAAAGGTGTGAGCCGATGACCTCCCAAACACACTCTCACTCACCTACTAGACGGATCCAGGGTGGACTCGGTGTATTGTGTATCGTGCTCATAGAAACGATTATAGGAATTAATGAGGGTAACTGTAGTACTATAGGGGAACCTACTTTCTATATGGAGATTATCAGGATAAGCCAGGCAATTCAGGCGCTTCCAAATAGCCTAGCACTCACTTTATTTTCACCCTATGTGTCGTATACATACTTTAACATAGCTTATTCGAAAGATACAATTACTGACTGTGTCCTATTCAAAAGAGTTTTATCATACCTACTTGGTGAACCAATTTAGAGGCTCATGACCGCCTTTACGCACCATGGTTCCTATCCCAATTCAAAGCTCCAACCTATCTCAGGTTTCTGATCTTTGTGGATGACAGCTGATGTTGTAGTTTCACGCCAAGTCTGATAGACCCGCGCCGCGGAGTTGTTGGTCAGACTTAGTCATCGGCTTTTAATTTCGTACAACTCTGTCGTAACTCAATAAATTCATGGTTCCGAACAACAGCAAGCACCTGCGCAGCGCGCTTCAGTGCAACTACCTCGCAATGGCCACGAATATTACTGCTACATGATTAGTTTGGCGGGCAGGCGCCAAAGTTGATTTCGTGCCGTTTCGAGTCTAGACCTCACGTGGGAGCCCGTGGCTCTGAACTCAGCCGCAACCTCCTTGTCCGAATCTCACTCGCAGGCCTTCTTGCTTCCTCGCTCTTTACGGCCTCATCACCCTTTGTGAAACCTTTCGGTTGTTATCGTCTGGAGTAGCCGCCCGACTACTAAGTTCCACTCGTATGTTCTTGGCACCCCTCTCGCTAAGTCTCCCGGTTCCCCGGCCCCTGGTAGCTTCGGCCCTTCTCCTGGTGTTGTCTTCTTGATCATATACGCCTCCTAGTTATATCGACGTCTAGCTCAGCGAGTGGAGGTTGGCTTTGGATGTATGGTTGCTATATCGAGGCGCCGATGCACATGTCGGTACATGGCGCACCCCGTCGGTCCGCTTGCGTAATTGGCAAAAAGCGCGGGAAACACTCGGGAGACATTTGCGCCGCCCAATTCCTCAAGTGCTGCTGGATCCCTAGCAAGAAACGGGCAACGCGCGAGCCTGGTTTGCCACGGGGTAATCGGGACGAAATGTGCGCAGCGCGTCCCGCGTGACCCTATGCTGGTGCGGCGTGTTAGGGAACTTCCAACTCGGAGTGCCCGCGCGCCACCACCAGATATAATACATGGTAACCCGATGACATTGCTCCGGGTGGAGGGGAGGCTTATACTTATGAGTATCAATTGAGCTAGCCAGAGACCGCGCAACACGATGGATCCCGTAGCGTGCAGGTATACTTATTCACGCTCGAGGATTTGCAAGCAGCGTCCAGGCATAACCAACTGCTGCGCTGATCGACTCATGTGTCTACTGTAAGCTTATGTATTTATCTTATCTGTGCCGCTCGCTTCTTACTGTATACTCTAACGCTGAATTTGAATCTTCCTTCTATCCGCACAACTAACCAAGCTATGGGCTGTCCATCACTAGTCATTTTGCAGCCTGACTGATTAAACAAGCAATGAGAGCCCCTTTTGTGATTTCTCGGAAGCTAAAATACAGGGCTTTGTACATCTATACATGTGTAGACTTGAAGTTTGTGAGTACCAGTCAACACAAAAACGGGTACAACCAATATATATTTCTCGAGGCTTATGAGTTGCACATTACGAAGCCACAGCAAGTTTGACCGAACGAAGCTATTATCCAATATTATGTTCATCAGATGTCGCTCTAGATACAACTAGCACGACACTCACAACAGCAAGAACTTCCGATATTTCTGGGCGATCTGCGGATATATTAGCCCAGCATCTCCTTAAGAGCTCCCAAAGCTCATCTCCCCGACCGCTATGCGGCAGTATATCGTGTCCAGGTCGTGGCGGGATATTTCTCGAAACCAGGACCTCTTTCAAGACAACAACATCGGACTGAATGCTGTGAAATGGTATTTGCTCGGTGAATATTTCCTGAACCTCAATGTAAGCAAGATGCCGGGCGCCATATTGATGACATTATAAGAGCCATACCAATACTGTCTAAGGGTTCGAAATCATTCAGCTAGTATTCTCTTCAGATACAGATCACATACCATGCCAAGCGCGTACACATCTGCAGCAGTGCTACATGTAGTATCGTCTTCATATTCTAGTAGCTCAGGGGCCTGAAATCCAGGTCGTCGGCACAGATCAAGCCTCGAGATAAGTATTGAATCAGCTCACCGCCCACCGCAAGGAATAGGTATCATCCAGGACCACGTCGAAGTCAATCAAACAACCGCGCATATCTGCCTTGCCGAAGTCGATCATCATCGGCATACCTTGCCCAGATACCAACACGTTAACCTGTCCGCGATTGTTACATAAAAACAGAAAGATGGTATGATCAGGCCTACTGCTTTGAGATCTCCATGCACCTAATCCCGATTTAAAATCAGTACTACTTCAGGTTAAAGTACAGACTTTATGTTGCTCACAATGCCAATGTTATGAAGATAAGCCAGTCCTTCGGCCAGGTTCACGGACTACGGTGTAAACGCCAATGAGTTGTATTACTGGAGTAATAGGTATCAATTATCGTACCAAATGGTAACGATCTACATTCGGGTTTTGGGCAATATAGTTCTTCATATCTCCGTTTTCTATAAACGACGACACCATCCCGAGTTGATGATCGTAAATGGCCAGCCCAAGTAGCTCATGCACATTACTGTGGCTGCATTTTGACCAGATATGTAGCTCCCGAGCTGCAAGCTACACATATCTGAGACAATGCCCCCCGAGCAGTAATCATTGAAATAGTTTACCTTGAGGGACGTTTGATCCTGCTCATAAGTTGGCCGCGTGGTCTTGATGGCAACAGGAGCTCCGTTCGGGGATAACTTGCCACTATAGACGTCGCTCAATTCACCCTTCCATCGAGCTGTACACGATTTGGCATCCAAGCTGAGTCTGAGATCATTGCATCCGTGCTCAACAAGAAGTGCAACAATCTCGGTTATCGACTACAACAAGAAATTAAATTGATTAATCCTTTATGAAAAAATACCAACGCACGTTGTAGTCCCCAATCCGCACTCGAGGTCGAGACTCCAGCGCAGGCGAAATTACATTCGGAGGCGCATCGGGCTGTGACGCAAGTAAAGTATTATGGTGGTTTGTTAACGCTGATAAGTGCAGCATTTCTATTTCTTACAAGCTGAGATAGCTTGAAGGCGTATCAGTGTGTATATTCGAGAGCAAACTTGAAAATCGTGCAATAAGATAATACTTACGCTTCGCCCAGGCTCAAAGATCGTAATTGTTTCCTAAATTTGAGATTCACCGCTCCTCAACTTTTCGATTGATTGTTAGACGGTAACAACGACTTACACTTCCCATCGACATACCCTTGTTGAGGTCAATTTCAACGATATACTGGGGGTTGGGCAGCTATTCTTACCTACATCAGCATCAATATTGGCCCATGAAATCACACGCACAGTATTCAGCTTTACGTCTAAGTCTTCGCCGCAGAACATACCGTGTTTCCACTAGCTTAGGCCTGTGTTTCCAATATTGACGCTCGTGGTGGATGAGGGTATTGGCCACCTCAATGGGGACTGATTCCGCGGTGGTATTTAGCGCTGTGGACTTACATAATTTACTTATATTCTCTAGGCTGTTGCGCGAAGAAACGCGCGGTTTTGAGGGCCGGCTGGTTACAAAACGTCTGTAAGTACTGTTATAATAACGGCAGCGGGTGCGATTAAGTAGGCTAAATTGTCTAACTGGAGAACCTGACAAGTTCTAGAAGCGACCAGACTCGGATTCGGATGGGAAGGCTCTAAAGACACGATCCAGTCGGCCTGTGGATGTCGATAAGGGAGGACGGAAGCAATCGAATATGTGGGTTGCAGGAGTCAACCCGAACCGGGCCCAGCTGAAGTCTATATCTAGGTCTAAGGGTCGCCGTTCGAGTTAATCACTGCATGGGGCGCATCTTCGACTCAGACCATCTCGTGACCCTGGGTTGGACATGAACTTGGCGGTGTTGCGCGAGGTCGACAGCGTCCCGACCACGCAACTGGTATGAACAAGAGAATATGTCCGGCAGAAAAAACCCCAAAGAACTGGATGCATATATGCGACTATATACAGACAAAAACACACATGATACAGCCCCTACTAAGTATATCTAGTGGCATCTGCGCCTTAAGGGCGAATGCCGGTGACGCATACACCGACAGTTCTTCAGCTGGATGAGCCCTAGGCAGACCAAGAAACTACTACCGCCAGACATTGTTGATATGGCTGCTAAATATCAAGGTGCGTTCGGGACGTTGAAAGTGGCTCAGGAGTGACTAATGGGCAATCCTGCGTTATAGTCGGAAGCGGAAAGTGTATAGGCGGACTTATGTATTATAAGTCGAAAGGAACGCCAAGACGGGTTCGCGATACTTGAGACCTGAGTGATAGAAGCCGAAAAAGCCGAGATAGCTGTTGCATGTGACAACGCCTCCGCTTTCACGAAGAACAGCTTCTGGTAGTACGACCAAGGGCTGATTAAATAGGAATCCTGAAGTTGATTTTATTGGTTTATTTATATATTTATTGGTGATTATGCTCAACCGTATTAGGAGGATCTCCACCCATGCGCTTGAATGTTTATCCTTGTCCGCCTACCCAATATGTGGCTATGTGGCTCGTCTGACTAATCAATCCGCCCTTTAGCTCGGACGGCTGCCGTACCCTCCCAACATGCACCCCAGGATTTTTCATCAGTTCGCAATCAGTTCGAGCGACGCCAGCCATGCCGTACTATATCAGTGCTCTGCCTCTGAATTTGGTTACGTCCGACGTGCGCAACCGAACAATCGATAAGCGCGTGTATCACGCCAAGTGGTGACCTCTTTCATCTGGATGAAATCACCTCACCTTGGGAGTGCCGAGCACTAGAGAACCCCTTCGAAGCGCGTTGTATGAGGGTCGAGATGGTGGTTCTATGCTGCGGCCGTGTAAACTAGGACACTCGAGTTGCGTATATATGCATGTTCGTCATTTGTTTCCGGCGAATGTACGTTGTGCAACATCAGCTCGAGGGGTATAAAAGCATCCAACTATGAGCCGCTCTCATATCACTATCACCGCCATTCCTAACCTGCAAACCTTGTTTACAGCACAGCCATGAACTTCCCACCCGACGGCCCCTATGCTATCATCAAGTCCCCTCCCCCAGGCTCCCCTGAGCAGTACCTTACTCAGGAAGGAACCGAGAGCCGAGCACCCATCTTCATTCTACCCCCATCTGGAGCTCCAGGTCAACAAGAAGTATGTATATGTGTTGCCCACCTCGCACGTTACACCACTCATCCGGATACGCAGTGGCATGTTTCCAGGGGAGAGCAAGGTGGTATCACGTTGAGGAACATACAGTCCGGCAAATTTATTGGATACGAGGGATCTCCAGACGTAAACAAGCGATTGGTGGCGGTGGATCGTCTTATGGAATTTATACCTATGCATGCGCCAGGGCAGGAACCGAATGTGTTTATGTTAGTTATACTTTTGTTCCGTGCAAGCATTTACTAACTTTAGTATTGTTCTCAGACTCGGAGTTCCCGAGAGGAATGATCTTGTCGTTGATCAGCCCCTCACGAGGGATTTCCCTCCTCAGGTACGCGGCTGTAATATTTTCTGGAACTATTTGTTGCTCATCGAGTTATTAGGCTGTGTTAGCTGAGCGCGACCCTCAACGAGATCAGGCATGGCGCTTTGAATTCCACGAATAAGGAATAGCTATACAATATCCAAATAGGATGTGTGCAATGAACGAATCAAATTGAAGTGATACCGAACTGAGCGCTTGTGAAGTGATAGGCCCTATATTCAACAGCTTAGTCACCAGCAAAGTTGGGGACGCAAGCATGGCTAAATATCCCAAACCACGAGGACAAACCACCCGCACCGAAAGGCGGAGCGGCTTTCCAGGGCCACCAAACGCTAGGAGCGCGTGGCTAAGGGCCGGACGTAAGCGTCGGCGGCCGTAGCATCTGGCGCCCGCGGCAATGCTTCTAATTAAACGGCCCAACTTGCGCGAGCTAGGTTATGGTCGGCATTGATACTAAGGCGGATGTTGATTGAAAGACGAGCGCCCGGCCGAAGTCGTATGTTGGTCTCGTATCTAGCTTGGCCTATGTACCGAATGCCCGCTCTAAGGCCGGGAGTCGGGCTCGAAGGTCAGAGATCGGGCGTGAGGCCGGTGCCGAGGCGCAGGCCAGCGTTGGTCCGAAGGCAGTCGAATGGGAGCCGAGGGCGTATAACGGCGTCGGCGCGCGAGAAACAGCGGCGCGTGGTGTCGGGCGCTGACATGATATAATCGTCGCTGACCAGGCGCGAGTCGAACGCGCCACCACGCGTGTCGTGTGATCTAGGCACCAACGATCTCCTCGCCGTGTGGCGCACATATGGCTTGCCTGTAGAGCTGTATGCACTCGCACTTATAGTCGAATTAATGGTCTACCTTAGACAAGTGAGAGTGATTGTAAGAAATATTTACGACGGGCATGGGACCGAGCGTGAATCCGGAAAGAAGCGCTGCTGCTATGTGGGCGACTACTTTGATTGGAGTCAACCCCACGTACTCTAAGATGGGTATATATGTAGTTGTTAGATGTACACATTTTCAGGTGATAAGCTCGCAATGACTCTAGCGTGAACTACATCATGGATTTGAAACCCGTTCATAGCTCTCGGGCGAAACCAACATCCCATTCAAAAAAATACCCAAACCTCAGCCCGCATCCACAGCAATTCTCGCTAGCAAGCCATTGCCTTGAGCTGTCTAACCACTTGGTCCATCTGTGGTCGATCATTCGCTTCAAACTGCCAGCATTTCTCCAAAAGCGCCCACATCTCGTCTGGCTTAAACGCGTACTTCTCGAAGTTAGCGAATTTGGATCGAATTGGTTTCTTGCCAGTCAGTATTTCTATCACGGCGAGATGCACCTGTTTGGACTGGTAGTATGGAGCTTGTCCGCTTATGAGCTGAAAAGATAAAGTCAGCTTATTGGGAAACTCGAGGCTAACTGTATGCGTACCTCCAGTGCTGCCATTGCCCTAGCAGAAGGTAGCATTAGCTGATTAGTCGTCAAATTATCAGGAAGCTGTATACATACCATCCCCAGACGTCACACGGTGTCCTCAACTCTGGATAATCTACCTCGAGCATCTCAGGAGCCTGGAGCAATGATGAAACATTTCATAAGCTTATAATCATTTTACCTTCAACTTAATTATCTACTTACCATATAGCGCTGAGACTCGGTCTTGCCCGTCATGACGGCTGTGGGTAGCTTTTCGCTAGGTTTACTATCTTGAAGAACCTTGGAGTGTGGTTGTTACGTCAAGCGCAAGTGCTCAACTGTAGGACCCAGCTTACTTTTGTCAAGCCAAATCCACCGAGCATACCTCTTCCACTGTCCGTAATCAAGATATTGTTTCCTCGCATTCCAGAATGGACAACTGCTGGCTCTCTCTCGTGAAGATATTGCAAGCCACGGGCTGCATCCGTGATCTGGAATGATATAAGTACAAATCAAGGCGGCCTACGAGGTACGGACTCACGATAAGTAGAATACTCTTATCCATCCCTAGGTTGCTTCGATGCTCTCTCAAATACGTAACCTGCATTGAACACTGTCAGGGTCTCCGGGGAGCAGGCGGATAGTAATCGGTGTTCTTACCGCATCGAAGTGCTTCAGGAATGGTGATACCATGTACCTGAGGCAATCACCATAGTGAGTCCCCAGATCACATAGCGTGTTAGTGGACGTACAACTGAAAGCTACGACTATCAAGCTCCTCCAGTCCAAGACCAAGGAATCGTAAGGTGTAATCGGAGTTGAATGTCGACCACAACTTGGCATCTCGCAAAAAGCGCTGCAGAAATGTTTAGACAGCGAATCACAATCGAGCCAGATATCTACCTGCGCATATTTCTCTACATTTTCTCGATCGCACGTTCCAACTCTGAACACTTTCTTGGCGACCTTGACGCCTCCCAAGAATGAGGCAGAAAAGACGTCGCATGTGGTGCCAGACGTGATGGGTCTCTTGCTTTCGGTTATGCATTGACGTCCGGTGAGCAACTCAACTGGTAGCTCCATGCCTGTAACACCCCTAATTGTTCGAACAGTTTGTTCGATTTCGGCGTAGGTGTCTGCAGCTGTCTCGGATGGTCGTTGCAATGCCTAAATTTGTCCAATCACATCAATGCTCAGCACTTTGAATGCACTATTAGCTTACTTACCGTCGATTTATCGCTAAATGTCTGACGTAGCATAGCGTGGATATCTGTTGTCATAACCTTGAGTTCCTCTTGGCCCTGGCCGATAGCGTTGAGGTCGGTCTTCACGCCTTCTAAATAAGGAAGCAGCTTTTTGAGTTCAGCTAGCTCTTCCCTCTGAACAACGGTGAATTCGCCGATCCATTGTACGTGAGCGACGTCGACGGCGTACTAAATAGTATGACGTTCAGTACGCTCAAATGACAAAAGAGATGAATCAACTAACCGAAAAGTGAGCCAGGCATTTATCAAGGTCGCAGAAGTAAGAGGCTATCTCCCTGCTAATATTCTCGCACTGGATAAATGCCAGGATCCTGTCAACTTGATTCCAATACTCGATTCTTTGGGTAATAAAAATAATCGTGCTGTCGAGCGAGCGATTAATCAAACCGAGCGACGAAGCACACATACCCCGAACTTACTCGTGGAGAAGCCTGGATGCATCTTGTACCCCATGATAATGTTGCCCGCCATAGTTTGTCACTTGAGCGCCAGCTATGCGGGCGACCATCACACATCGACCTTGCAGTAGCTTCCACTGTTCGCTGGATGTGATTGATTTAAGCAGATGTATATGGTTAGAATCGCGAGATTGCACTTACGTGTTCACCTTTGTCCTCTCAACGGCACGGAATAGAGCGTTGATCCCATCAACTAGAGTACCAATACACGGGATAGGCGCCAACTCCGCCACAATCGTAGTCAGAGGAAGTTCGCATTGATCTCGTAGAGGTGCTAGAGCTCTCAGCTCGTTTTCTGGGGTCGGTAAAACTGAGGGCGAACGGGAGCGTGTGGGATGGATCGAAGAACTGGAGCTAGCCGGTTGAGGAGTTACTGATAGGGTTGCAACTTCACCGGGCGATGCTTGAGGTTGAGTAGATGTGGTTGAGGGACCAGCGCCAGGTGTAGACTTATTTTGAGGTTCGGTTGATGGGCCAGAGTTGGAACCACTTGACCGACGATCACTCGCTAATCCAGGATTAGGGGACAGCGGCGGTGGATCTAGGCGGCTATTGTTGCTCGAAGAAGCCCCAAAGTTTTTGAGAACATTTTTGAATGCATCGCGTACTGGCATGTTTCGGAATAGGCTGTTGCTCAGATAAAGCAGCTACAACCAAAAGTTGGCGAATGACGAGGCAGAGTTGAATCTCAAGCCACGGGAGGGCGCCAGCTTTATAACGCATTCCCGAAGATAAAAAGGAAAACGTGGCGCAGTACTTATTTTGTTCCCCCATGTCGACCACATGTGTGATGGTAGATATGTTGGATAACTTTTCCCTATCGTGGCCACAAAGGTGTGTATGTAATCCATCAACAAGTCCAAACATTCCCCCGATGCCATGGCCGATGAACGGAATCATGGGCTCCAAGGGCCTCTCTCCCCCAACCGAGGTTATTAACTCGATCCTTATGCAAGTGTGGTTAATAAACATCAGCTTGGCTCTGAGTCTCTATCGTCTCATTTCTCTGTTGATTTTTTTGAGCTGACATAAGCCTGTCAAAGAAAACAGAAACAACATCAAGTAACGTGGCCCTTTCACGAGTGAAATCGACCGAGAGGCCAATTGGACCGCAAACGTAGCATCCTCGAGGCGATTCTTTTCTGTGGCGCGTGGTGTGAACATGCATAAAGAGAATAAAAGAGAGTATTGATATCTGCAAATTTTGTAGATTCTGACTCTACGATGGTTCAAGGGACAATTCTCTTTATGGTGTGATATCATTAAGCCTGCCATCATAGATGTAAGAACTAGTGCCTCTCCCGAGCCTGATAACGCTGGACCGATCCCTTCCTATTACCGTGCTAGTGGCGGGAAACGTGGACACAAGAATTCTGTGTTGGTAGGCCGGGTTGTAGTAAACAAAAGAAGGATGCGATAAGGGGGTGGGGACGAACAGAATGTACAGTGCTACACAAAGCGGGGTGGCTAACCTGAATGCCAACTTCTCGTCGGTGAAGGAGGGTCGTGTCATCTGCGCAGGCTCCAACAAATCAGACTATATGCGTGACATGAGTCGCATATTCCTGATGAACGGTCACTTATTAGGGTAGTCAATGGAGATCCTTCAGCCACTCTTGACAAAATTCCGGGATTTCGTGAGATTTTCAGTAGGCTTGAGCGCGAGTGGCCCGAAAAACGATCGGGAAACTAAGTAGAAATACGTCTCTTAGTAACGAGCTTCACTCGTTTTAAGCCGTCCTAACAAGCAGCAGATTCAGTGAAGCGGGATATACATGGTGGTATTACAAAAACATAATCAGCGTTGCATCTTCGTCTCAAAAAGTACCGATACACCTGGCAAAATTCATCATAATATTGTACCCTCGCACTCCTATCTCATCGGTTTCCTGATCATGCGGCTTTGCATACGAATGAGCTGGCCACATCGTTGAATTTGTACACCGTCAGATTGCCGGAGCCTATTGGGATAGTGAGTTCAAGCCGTAACCTCGTAGTCAGGTAACACGACTTGCCTGGATTCACAAGATATCCTCCTGGGGTGTTTCCTTTGCAGTCCCAGGCACTAGATTAAGATATCGTTTCAGAGTTAAGTTGACATATCAAGAACATTTGCGCTTACTCATAAAGTAGGCAAGCCAGACCGGGATCCGGGCCGAAGCTCGTAACTTTGTCGTTGAATTCGTTGCCAAAGTTAACACACTGCCCCGAGCTGAAACCAATTAGCTCGTCATACTCATTTAGTGCCGACGGGTTGTAAAGGTGCTTACTTAAACCTGGCAACGTATAGCTATATGCAAATGTATTAGAGAAAGTTGATAGAAAATCGAATCAACTCACGCATTGCCCCGCCCAGTTCGCATCAGTGCAGAAGTATACGCCTCCGCTCAGTGCTGCAGCGGCAGGGGTCTTGACCAAGTGATACATGAGTGCACTATAGAGAGTTATGCTACCTTTAACATACATTTGGCGTAGGTTTGACTACATTACTGGGATCCAGCTGGGCTGGAGTTGTTGTCGTCCCGTTCCATCCTAGCTCTGATTTCCAGTCTTTTCGAGCGAGAAGCCTGGTAGGGGAGCTTAGAGTACCGCTTACTAGCGCGAGTGCATAAAACAATGAGCAGTGCATAGTTAAAGGAGAAGGGTGTGGAGCTGTGAGCGAAGGGCGAAGTGGACACTCAAGAGGTGCATACATACAGCATACGCACATGCCTCGGGCTTATGTACTCGCCGATAACACAGCCTGTATGAAATACGCTTGGCGTCGATTCGCTATTTATTTTCTTCCACATCTCGTCCGGCCAGAAGCGGCGTTCATTATCGTTTTGGCTGTGCAGTTCTTCCTAAATCGGGCAACTGGACCGTCATTCCGAGTCGGGCGCCATGCTGAATTTTGCATCCACGGTGCTTTTTGGATTGCTAATAGTAGAGTTACAAGTCAGAAGACACGCCATGCCGCTGACAAATATGTGAGTTTGAAGGTACGAGTTGTGCAGATAGGGGTGATTGCGAGTCATGAGTTGAGAAAAATGATATATATGACGTTACGATCGGCTTGTTCTACTGGGGTACCGGGATTGGCGCCCAAAATAGCAAGACAGAGACGGGGACGGTCATGCTGAAAATACGAGTTAGGTGTGAATACCAGTGTCGTGCATACTTGACTCAGTTCTCACGCACTTGTGATTCTTCCAAGGTCTCCCCGCGTGGGAGGCACAGCTCAGACGGTCGAAAAAAGACAAACGTGCCTAGCGCTAGGTGTTCTATTTGGAAGAAAAGAACGGTGTCGTTGCTGACGCTTCTTCATATAATCCGCTCCGGGATGTCCGAAACTCCACTGTGTGAAGGAACATCTTGTTTGTAGTACTTCCGTGAGCGGGCGAACCAATATCATCAAAAGATTGAATACAGTCAATGACGCAGAACAACCGGGGGTGTGACACAACAAAAGCTGGTAATATGAAAAAATGTTTAAGTGCGTGTATGCTGTCTTGTTTTCCCGTTGATCCCGATCACATCGGACACCACAGCTTTGGGCATGAAATGCTTGCAATCATCCAATTGAGAAAACAGCGTGCTGAGAGTTGACGCTGTTGTGCTCCGAAGGGATGTTCTTGATCTTCCGCTCTGAAAACGGATAAAGAGCTAGAGGGTGCCAGCACGCATGATCTATTAACGTAAGCGATTCAGGTCCCGAGAACTAAGTGGAGGATGAACGATTTCGAGCTTCGGGTAAGCACGGGATATTCCCATTCATAGGTCAGAAAGTGTTGGGCATGGTTGTCTCAGAATATTGATCTAGGAGACTTGTACGCAGCATAAACTTGATACTACCGCTTAATTAGGAGTATCTCCTAGTCTGCTCAATCCAGCTCTCATAGCCTAAGGCTACAAATCACTCAATGTGAGTATTCGTCGTAGCGTTTTTGCCTTGAAGCGATGTGTTGTATTTAAGGGATTCTTAAATATCGGGTCAATCAGTATCATCTTCGGGGGAAATGATCTTCTTTCAACAAGCCCGTTGATTGAGCGAGTGTGCGAGTCTTTTTTAGACTAGGTTGAGCGTACTCTTTGGCTGTATAGCGCGACTTAGTTCCTGATTTGCTTGAGGCGGCGTTTGTGATACGATTGATCATTGCTTATGTTTATTTATACCCAGTTATCCACAGTTAAGCGCCTGGCTCTTCCAGACACCACTCTTCCACAACCCTACTAGTCAGAATTAGTCGGGGAATCCGGCATTTTGCTGGCTTGGGCCGCTTCTACAATTCGCTTTCCCTACGGAACATGAAGGCTGGACCGATACATCATCCACATCTTGGAGACGATATTGATCTATTACTCAAAGTAATTCACTATTCTCGTTTTAAAAGCGTGATTCTGATTTATCTACAGCGCCATGCTGCTCCCTCAGAGGCATTACAAGCCAGGGAGGTTCTGCTCAAGCAAATCCAAAACTCGATAACGCAGGCGTTTGGACCACATTACTTGTTGGTTGATCTCACATTTTCACGTGCAAACATCCTCCTTACGAATATGAAGATCGAGTTGGCAATCGTGGTAAGTATGGCTTACTCTTTGCCTGATTTGTGCTCTGATCTTTACTAGGAGCGACTGACCCAAGATGGTGCTCTTCCACCCATCATTTCTACCCCGTAAGGCTCTCCAGCTTCTGCTTTTGCATGGCTCCTAACAAAACATCTTTTAATCACCCCTTTTCTAGTAAACTCATCTCGGCGCTCAAAGCACTGGACCTGCAGGTTATCTCTGACCCCGCCGCTGCGCGCACGACTGGCTTGCATGTTTCTACCTCGCCTTCCGCTTCCCCTTCTACACCTGGAAAATTACTCCCTGGACTACAACTTATCCTAAATTATTCACTTCCACATGTTCTGACTCGGCTTCGCCTTTTTGAGTGTTATTTCGCTATCCATCCTAATCTTCCCGCTCTCTTCGCTACCGCTCGACTATGGCTCGAATCTCATTCTCTTACCGCTCTCACCCCGACAAGTTTAGCATCACTCTGTATTGGTTATCTTCAGGTATTTTGTGTCTGTAGTGCTGATTAGTGCTGTACTAAAGTATTTGTAGACAACGTTTGGGCTTCCAAACCTTCAACGCCCAGAGGTCGTTCAAGGCATTAGGCAAGATGAGCTCAGAATTGCCCTCACGAATGAGGCGGCTCAATGGCACGTGCGGCCGTTGCCAATAGGCGAACTTCTCATAGGCTGGTTCCGGTAGGTTTTATCTACTTCGGTCTATGATCTAACTGAGAAATGAATCACGGAACAAGGTATTTTGGTCGACGTTTCCGCTCCAAGCAGAATGCAGTGTGCATCAAATCGGGAGGGTTGGTGCACTCTCCAAGCGCAAATGCGGCATTACGAATTTACGACCCGTTCGCCAAGAATCATGTACGTGCGTCTTGTTACTCGAATCTTTCTTAGGTTAACTGCCAATGATTTCAGAATCATGTTGATCTGACGCCAGCCGACACGGCGCGCTTGGCCAATCTCGCAAAAAGTGCTGCGGATACACTTGACAAAGCGCGTCCACTACGAGAAGTATTCGGTCCGGCATTGCCAAATCCAAAGTCGCCGAGGATGGGTGTAAACCGCCACTTGACCCAAGACATTTGGACCTTGTATGAAGTACGTGAAATATTGTCCTCTACCTCTAATTTCTTGATTTACGTGTTCATGTTAGTCCAACCAACCTACTCCGCAAACTCTCGACAACAGGCGTAAAATCATCCATTACATCAATAAACTCATTCGCGAAAACCACGGAGACTCTTACGAAGTCATGCAGTTTGGAAGCACGGGCTATGGAGTGGACACAGACAGCAGCGACCTTGATCTCATGATTCGGGTGCGGTTACTTTTGACACTTGGTCATTTAAATGCTGAAGAGTGGCTGACTGCGTAGGACTATGAACGACCAACAGGTTTCCCTCCGGCTGGTGGAAATCTCGCGGGTAAGTGGTTTTATCTATCCCCCATGGACGGGCTTGCTCATTGTGTTATGCTAGCTGTATATGATGTTCGGTGCGCCTTTTGACAACTACCGATAATGAGGGGCTGACGAGGGTTTAGGGGCATTGGCAAAATCCTACGAAAGGCGGGCTTTGTGGATATTTTCGCTATTCCGACAGCCTCCGTACCAATCGGTAAGTGTGCTGTGCTGCGTTAAAAGATCGCTAGTGTTCTCATAAACACTGACATCACTATCAGTTAAATGCCGAGACCGATTCACGAATATCAAAATTGACATCAACTGCAACGAACTCCTCGGGCTTCGCAACACAGAACTGCTAGCCCACTACTGTAACCTGTACCAACCCCTTCGTCCTATGATCTTCTTTCTTAAGCGATGGGCACGATCCTACGGTCTTAACGATCCAAGCGCTCAGACTGGCCCACCAGGGTTTAGCAGCTATTGTTTGGCATTGATGACGGTTGCTTATCTTCAGGTGAGGAGACTTTCCCCCTCGACGTCTGGAGGGTTCTGACCACTGTATTAACTCGACATTAGACTCGCAGGATACTTCCATCCGTCCAGGCTCGGTTTGACGGTTCTCCTGCCGATCAGGACCAGGATGGTGTGTGGTTACGAGTCAAGGGGAAGCCATCGCTGTGGTGTGATACGAGGTGGGAGGAAGTGGATGGATGGGTTTGCCCAGATATTTCGTTGGAAGAGGCTGTATGTGGTTGGTTCAAGTGAGTGTTATCAGCATGGATTTCTACCTTGCGCTCCATCATAGCTATCCGGTCCAACTATTTCTCCGCATTTTGATCCCGCTTTTGGTCCCGCGCCTCATTCTGTTCAAATTACATGTTTGGTAACTGACCTTCGATCTCTTCATGCTATTTCGGGCGTCTGTTAACCATAGATTCTGGGGAACCGAGATCGATTATGCCCGGACGGGAGTAGACATTCGACTTGGAGGTACCTTGGACCGGGACCGTGACCCGTCGGGGTCGGGGCGCGGGAACACACCTACAGGCCGGAAAGGACGAAAAAGCAAGCGGGGCGACAGCATGACAAACGCTGCTGCTGCTGCTCTGAAAGAATTGAAGCTTACCGAACCAAGCACACCTGCGACCGAAGATTCTGCGGAGATCAGTTCAAGCCGACCACGAAGCGATTCAGTCGCAACTACGGCCGAATCGGTTCCTGTTGGGGTGCGTAGACTAAGATTTATCTAGGTTTGTTGTTGACCCGGCGAATGTATTACGCAGGAGCTGCAGATGGCACAGGAAGAACTCAACGACCTTCACGCTGAGATCAATAGCGTTTCCGTAGTGAACGGGAAGGCGGCTACACAGGAACAACCGGCCCTCTGGAGATCACACAGTATTCTAGTGGTAGATCCATTCATTCGCGTAAAGGTAGAGTGTATACGGTCTGATATGCTCAATCAGTTCTAATAGTTGAATGGATAGAATGTTGCAGGGAACGTTGCAGCTTCGCAAGTAGAGCTCTTCCGGATGAATTGTCAGCACACAACTGAAGCTCTGGAGAATGGTCTCTCGCTTGATCGGATTATGGGAGATTTCGCAACTGAGCCTCCTCCAACTGCCGGGCCGGCACCAACACCCCAAGGCATCGGACGAGGCCGCGGAAGAGGTGGCGGGGGTGGAGGGAGAGGAAGAGGAAGAGGTAGTGGACGTGGTAGAGGAGATTGATTGGGATATAGTGGTCGCACAAGCGTCTGGATGAGGGGCTAAACACTGGTCGAAAATTGAATGTATATCACACAACCCCAGTTCTGCGCAATCAAACTCATCCACTGCGTGATTACACACTACCATCAGCTTCTCCGAGAGACTAGTATAATATGCGGGGCTTTGATAGACGAGCAACATGTGGACTTGCTTGGGCTGATTCAGCCATGGTGTGTCACGTGGTCTCTGGTTTTTTTCCTCTTTTTCTTTTTTTGAATACATATTTAACGTGCTACACGAACACAAAGGTCGAACCGCACAGGAGACAGAAGCAACACAGAAGCAAGTAGAGAAATAACAAGGGGGTTAACAGCGGGAAGCGGGGGGAGTAACAAGTCCTAGTTATACGTATAAACTAATTAAGCTATCTAACTACGAGAATCAGACATTTTAACTAGTGCTTAATAAAGGCCGAGAAAGAAGAAAGGGAAAGCGCAATGGCCCTGAGGCCTTTGAATGTGCTAAACAAAGGTCCGAGCTGAACCGACACTGCCTCACGTGGTCTCTGGGACACCAACCGTGGACATAATGTTAAATGCAAGTGCCAGCCATTGCAACCACCACCTTCTCCACCTCAACGAAATTTCACTTTAGTATAACATACCGTTCATCTATCCAGATTTCTTCTTTTACCGACTTTCGAACCTAGATTGTATGGTTTATCTACTTGGCCTCTAAACCTCACCTGAAATCCTGCAATAGTACTATCGACCACCGCCACCATCTATAAAAATGCGAGGCCAGCCAAAGTGAGGCCTATTTTTGTCACAAATGCAAATAGATCATTAACACTCGAGAGAACTCAGTCGGACGTTTATATCTGGTTTGCCAAATGAAATTCTCGAACTCATCGCCTCTCAAATTATTTTGAGCTTCCGGGATGTAATTTCGTTCTCCTTGGTCTCTCGGCGAATTCATTCCGCTACCCAGACCTTCGTCTCCCGAATCGCTCGACCGCTACATGTCGAAGACTCGTCTGGGACTATGGGTCTAGAAAAAGAGCTCACCAACCCTACACTTAAATCCGTCCGGTAAACTCATCCCTACACTCGTTCATAGCCCTACTAAACCATATACTACAGTGCTGCTGTAGTGAATGTCAATTTCATCTTAACAGTGCCTCAACACCATAGTGAACAGCTCCGGCAGTTCCTATCTAGGATGCCCCGCCTTAGACATCTATCTATTTGCCAACCTACATTTACCTCGCTCCAGAGTCAAACGAGGCGCAGGGATGGTCGTCCCACAACCTCCGTGTATCCGTTCCCCCTACGGGCTTCTCACTTTCAGGATTCTAGCCTGTACCTCAATAATCTCACTCACCTGGAAATATGTGGTCTTAGCGTCAATCCCTTCCTCTTTGCTCGGTTGCCTTGGTTAACATATCTCAAGTTGTCTATAGCAAGGCACGGCGATGGGTATTCTAATAGCGAAGCCTTAAGCCTTATCAACGCTGCCAGGGGATGTTCACTTACCAGCTTTGAAATCAGCCTTCATGCACCCGTACGGAGCCCATTCTTACTCTCTGAGGATATACCTATTGCCAAAGCCTGTGTCTCTGCTTGGCCTGATCTACAGATTTTGAATCTCTTCAGCGTAGAGAAAGCAGTGGTACCAAGAACTTCCGAGCTAATATGGCAGGTAATGCATCGCATGATATATGCCAATTGTATACACATTCACGGATATCTTTGGATAGGATCTTAGCCGAGTGGTTCCAGATCTTTCTGAAATTCTCAAGCCAGCCAGACGCCTCCGAAAGCTTGCACTTGGGCTCGTCCCACTTGATGAAGGCGACTTACGACCGCCCTCGCCATCCACTGACTCACGAATTCGTCCAACGAGTCTGCCAGCTTCTGGATCTCTCGCGGCTATTGCTGCAGAGCTCCGCACTAGTTGCCCAAAACTAGAGGTCCTCCGATGTGTGGCACTGCCAATTGGTACTGTGAAACCAGAGTATCTTGAGGTGGTGCGCGCAGACTGGACTCACGGAGCATGGGAGTGCATTAGAGAAGAGGTAGGCGGGAATTCTGCCAAACATTTCAGGACGCCACGCATTGAGTACAATGACGCTAATATGCGATAGCAGGCTAATCGTGAGGCTCTCGCTGTCGCCCGAAACTCCGAGTCGTCAGGAAAATTACCTGACAGCAATAGCCGGCAGCTGGTAGGCCTGAGGCGCCGGCCGGCCGGTTGGTGGTGACCAGGTATAGGCGGCGATGACTATATCGGGTGGGGTTGTGTTGTTAGACTAACAATAAGACTCGTTACTGGTCTTTTGTAGTACATGTATGCGTGGTTACTATTATACCATACTCGCGGTTTTTCTTGTCTTTCTATTGTATGCATCATGTATATATACAGTGTGCATTGTACAGCGAATATCTATCTCTCTGTATATTTCTACTGTGTGTCCTTCATCAGGTTGTACCAGGCGGCCGCCTTATCGGACTTAGTTACGAGCAGCCACGGCTGTCAGGCATAGAACCATGACTGGCGTCCGCCGTGATTGTTGTACATATAAGCGCATATAGACGGCGCCCACAGTGCCTAATAACTTATGGCTTAGTAACTTAAGTCTAATCGATCTTTATTGGCCGTATATACACATAAAACGCAAACCAAAAAAGCCTAAATAGACAGCCTAAAGCGCACAACATCTCCCGTAGGATTCAC
This sequence comes from Ceratobasidium sp. 395, assembly GCA_019616345.1. Taxonomy (NCBI): domain Eukaryota; kingdom Fungi; phylum Basidiomycota; class Agaricomycetes; order Cantharellales; family Ceratobasidiaceae; genus Ceratobasidium; species Ceratobasidium sp. 395. The sequence continues at coordinate 17,377 of WSTH01000091.1, read as the reverse complement.
CACCACTGTTCCTCAGACAAACCCTCCCAACTTTCCCGTGCTCCCGTTTTGTTGTATAAGTACGTTTTGCTGGTCGAGATCAGCACGTGCGGCGGCTCATCTGTACTGTGCTCCTAAGCATTGGTGAGTTCAGACTCCGTTCCCCGCTCACAGTTTCTACCTTTCTCAATCTCATAACATTGCTTTGTGTCGGATATGTTGTAAGGCCCACACATTGCGCGCCCTTATTTGTATGTGTTTGTCCTTTTTTTGATATTCGCCCAGGCTCTTTTCCAGGACCACCATAGGATCATCTGAGTCATGCCACTCGGCCAACTTTTTTCCACCACACAACTGCTATTGTAAAGCTTCTCCCAAACTTGTACATAACCCACTCGACACTAGAAATTGGCCGTACCCAAGAGCTAGCTGCAGTAATCTTGGTCAGTGCCGTATTTTGTATTCGCTATACTATGTATTGCCCATGTATCGTCTTCATTTATCGCAAATAAGAGCAACCCTTGTACTTTCAGGTATGTCAGGTATGTCCGGTACTTATGGATTGTGGGACTTGCTCTGGTGGGCTCGAGTAGAATATGAAGTCCGGCTTGGCCGCTTATACAGGTGTTAGACCCGTCTCGCACGCGAATGACAAGCCAGCTTAGGAGTTTTCTTGACTGTGTACTACACATGAGGCATCGTGCTGGTCCAGTCTATTCGTTCATAATTATAAGAATACACGCTTTTACAACCAATCATTAGAGAGTGCAATTGGATGCGAGGAGCTATATTGATCCATGAGAGCACCAAAAATGGCTACTTTCATCACCCAAGGCGGCCTCAGGCTGGAGCCGGTCCTCGCCAAGCAAGGCCAGCTGATCAGCGGTCGTGACTTGAAACGATAAGGTGATCTCCTTTATAGGAAGTGGCCCGGTGCGGTCACAACCCCCTTCGCAAAGGCGGCAGGTGATGGATGATTCACCCCCCAATATCGTTATACGGCGACGACCGGGACTAGCGGCGGCGTGGGCGGTAACTAACAGTATGTGGCTACTGCCACAGGTCCGATTTTCCTGACAAGTTCAGTATCGCTGCGGAGCAGAGCCCTATGGCACGACATATTAGTGTGGCTCATCAAAGTAGCGCATATATGTCGTTCGTAGCCTTCCACTCGACCTTCCCCGTAGGTTATATATATATAATTGTTAATTTATTGTCGAATCAAGGTGCGGCCTTATGTATTGGTACTCAGTAACAGGAAGAGCCGCTATACTACGAGAGAGAGAGAAAGAAAAGGAAAGAGGAAGCGCAAGGCTACAACTGATCACGACAAACCACAGCTTAGAACTCGAGTCTATAGTTCCCCCTAGGTAATCTCTATGTAATCGTGCAAATTCTTAGAGCATAACCACTGACTTGGAAGAACTGAATGTATTCGGCAAATTGATACAAGCTTATGATAATACACGCTATACAAAGGTGCAGTAAACTGTCAGGCAGAGTCCCCAGATCTACAGATAACGGAGCGGGCCAATACTCGATTATCACTGATGAATGCTTGATATACGCATTGATGAAGGGTGAATCGAGATAACAATGCATTTGGGGGTCGAAGCAACGTAAGATCCGGGCAAACCAGAATGCGGATGCATTGTTGCGCCGGAGCAGTTTCTGACGAGCGAAGCCTCGCTTATTCGGTTCCCGCGTGTTTGTCAGAGGAGGTATACGCGTCACCTCTCATGTTGCACCCATCCACCACCACCTCATTTCTCGGCTACCACGATGGAGAAACTGGAAGGGAAGTTTCCAAGGTGAGCCACATGTTTTGGCATAGAAATAAAGAAATAATATCGCTCCTAATAGGATAATGTCCATCTCATGTATGCCGGAGGAAGTCCTTGAGCTCATAGCCTCACAACTTGTCCTAACCTTTCATGATGTGGTGGCTTTCTCATCAACGTCACGAATGATTCGCACTGCGACCAAGTTTTTGACTGCTCAGCCACTTTATATCGAAGATACGGATGGGACTGAGAAGCTGGACCGCGAACTATCCAATACCACCCTGGGGCTTGTTCGGTGAGGTTTCTAATAGTGCTGCTAAAAATTTACACTACTAACGTAGTCATATATAGCTCCGCGATAATTAATGCAAAGTTCACGATTGCAAAGTCTCAAGACCACAGCGAACAGCTCCATCAACTACTCTCTAGAACTCCACGCCTCCGTTACCTCTCAGTGCACCGACCCGCCCCAGATCCACTCGATTTTACTCCCCGCTATGAACCCTCTCGCTCAAAAACAGCTATCCATCCATTCCCACTTCGTTCCTCTCACTTCCAACCTCCCAACGCCGCATACCTCGCCAATTTAACTCATCTCGACCTGTCTGGCATTAGCATACACCCATTCCTCTTCGCTCGTTTCCCTCGCCTAACACATATCAAGCTCTCTCTAGTCAACCAACGCGATGCATACCTAGCGACTGATGCACTAAACATTATTACGGCCGCCAAGGGATGCAAGTTGATCGGCTTCGAAATCGGTCTACATGTTGGAATCCAGCCCCACGAGAGACTAAACGTCGTTAAAGCTTGTATAACTACGTGGCCGAGCTTACAGACTCTCAACCTGTTCAGTACACACGGAGGGAAGGTCCCAAGCCTGTTCGACCGATGGCAAAGACCCGAGGTAAGTTGCTCGATTTTTTTTCAAAAAAGGTAATCTAGTTACATAAGATTAATCCTCACACAGACCCTTATTTCATCAGCCACTGAGCTTGCTAAAGCCGTTGAGCTAGCCCCCAGGCTCAAACATTTATCCCTTGGGCTCATTCCCCTCGACGCGGACTCACTGTCCATAACTCCGTCGCTTACTCCAGAGGTGGTATCAGCCCCTCCCGGCTCGCTCTCTACGCTCGCTCCAATCTTTCGTGCCGCCTGTCCGTCGCTTGAGCTGTTCCGGTGCTTGGTGCCACTTGCAACACGCCCCGGGGGTAAGATGATCTTCCCAGAGTTCTACGAGGTTGCACGTGCGCGGTGGAGCGGCGCGGAAAGCTGGTGGGAATGCACCAGGGAAAACGTGGGCGAGGGGTCCACTGAGATATTCGGGATGCTTGGACGAACATAAAACGGGGCAGATCGAATGTGTGAAAGCTGCGACAAAAAGGGCCTCTGATGTAGGAGATGCCTGGGTGTAGGAAGTGTAGGAGGGAGCCGAAACTCAGCAACAAGGTTTGATGACCACTCACGGACCTGGAAATATCCCGAAAACACTGTATCAATATCCTGTTCGAATACAATAAAATACATCAACGCTGACAAGATCGGCAATACTATTACACTAAGACTTCCGATTATAAGCGGGCCACTCCCGAATTGATATAATGCCGCATACAACCACCTCGCGAATTTGGGCTTTAAACAGACGCAATCAGTTGTTTGCAGCGACTGTCCGGATTTGTTAGCACGAGACTAACCTATCTTCAAGGTCCAGCCCAAGTAACAGAGCTATTATCGCTACGAGTCCGTATAACGCGGGTTAAATCCGTATAGCCGACACAAGTGTGATGGTCTTGCATCTCGTATTCTTGAAACGTAGTGAGGTTGCTCGGGTTGGCGCAGTATGCTCGAAGATTGAGTACGATTCTGAAACCTAGGACGTTGATGATGGCTAAAAGGATCAAATCGGCGTGAGAACAACTATGCCCACTACAGCTTTACAGGGAAAGAGCTTACCCATGGTACCATATTTTGGGAGGGCGACGACTAATGAGCGTGATTGTGAGTGCCACAACTTAGTTTAATGATCGGGGTACCTACGTGTTGGGGGCGCGACACACCACACCAACAATGGAAACAACGTACACACTGCGCCGCAACGTAATCAACACACCCTGGCAAATTGGTTTAAGCTTGATACACATACACATAATCCCAATGAAGTATTGAAACCCTGCGAGTTACCACCATCAGAGAGCCAATCGAAGGAGCGCATATATGTCGCTTACCATCCCTGTACAAGGCTTTTACGATTGGAATTTGCATACCATCTTTCGAGTACTGCCATGCGCGCACGGCGGTGAGGGCGAACATGATACACTATTGCAGCGTCGTTAATCAGAATACAGCCCTTGAGTATATGGCACTCACCTCGAGAATTAGAGCAGGGATCCAGACCGACCAACTAGAAGCAAGGGTTAGTGGATCGCACAGCAATTTCATCTGGCCGAAGCATACAGGTATCTTGGAATCTAGAAGCCAGCAATAGTATCAGACGCGTTTTGCTGAAGATTTTGATAATGCTCTTACCGTTGTCCAGCAGGCATGTAGCAACAAGTGCTCAAATTTAATCTAATTTGACGGCGCGGTCAGCACACAATATGATTTCAGCTCAAAACACGTACTGTACCTAGGGGTGGAACGGATTTATCAGACTAGCCACCGAAGGAAAAAGCCATACATACGAGCGGTTTCCAAGAGTCCCACAGTCAAGATCGCGAAGCTGGTTACAAAGTAAAGGGCGAACGCGATCACTAGTACGTAACGTAGTTTTCGTTGATTGCCCCATAGAGCATGCACCCTCATTACCATCAAGACTGGGTTAGACCCAGGTCAAAATGAGAGCTTGTCTTGCAGCATATATGTAAGCACCTACCATGGATCTAAATACACGAAATATGAGAACAGGTAAGGAGACCGGAAGAGAAGAGAAGGGTGCTCACCGCAGCAAGAAGTAACAGGTTCAGATACCCTTCGATGACAACCCAGAGTCGACAGAACTATAGAAGAACTAAGTGAGTTACTAAAGTCTTCCTCAGCTTGAGATAGCTCACATCTCGGCTTAGATTGCGGGTAAGACCACCCTTATCTATCATCGCAATGAGTTTGATCGCTTGGTACTAGCAGACGTGTAGTACCCACCATAGATATCTACGGCCAGGACAGCGGGGGCCTATGTTCTGCTGATGAGAGAGTAGAACAGAAATATATTGGCTAAGACACTGACCAAGTATCGATTCTATAAATCAAACGTGAATAAAAGGTTTAGATGGAAGGTGATGGTACTTACTACCAAGAATATGACCGAAACAACGCTTGTTGGTTGAGACCAAACCAACTGAACCTAGGCTTTCGGAGTGAGCGTGCAGGGGTCGCATGTATATGAACAGATTTGCCTCACCTCGTCGCCAAAAGTCAGGAGGTGATCATAAAGTAAAACGACGAATCCCGCAACTAAAGAATGTTTAAGCCACGGGTTCGAGTGGTTCGCAAATATGGGACTTACACGAAAAGTGCCTATCAATCCAGGTATCAATCGAAATTAAACGAAATGCTAATGAACAACTACACACCGGCTGGCCATAACATGAACCATTATGGTCGAAAGCGGGGGCAGAGCCGACGGAGACATCCTCGTGGTATGTCGGGGCGGCGATATCGACGAGAGGCCGCCCGATCCTCAACACAAGTTTACTTAAATACAACGTAGCTGGAGCAACTACGAAGATGGAGCTCAATAGAAATGTGTAATGCCTTATGACCGACCCTTCGGAGCCACCATAAAAGAGGATAGTCTATCAAGCCGAACGAAAAAAACGTGGCCATTTTGTTCCGAACAACTCCTTCCTGATCTAATCCGAGTAGCCCTGCAGCCGGCATGGCTATATTGCGCCACTCTCACGTGATTAATAAGTGAGCGGATATTTGTTTCTCCAGGCTTGTCAAGCCCTTCGGCAGAGTACTGAGGAGCGCCATTGTCAAAACCTGTCGCCGTTTATTCGCTGTCAGTCTTTGGATGGAGTGAGCGGTTTTACACATTTGCCGTCGGTTGGGAATATCACCTACCAAGGGTCAACCCCACTCCAGGAACGAGCGGTCTCAGATATATAGCCGAATTTCAACAAGTAGTCGGCTGATCTTGGAGTGCCCAGAGGATAGTATTAGGGGTATTCAGAGTGTGAATTCTGGGTCGATTCTGGGTCGATTCTGGGCCCGATTCTGGGCCCGATTCTGGGCTACAACTCGGTCACAACTCGAGTTGTAGAAGTGAGTCTGAGTTTAGCGCCGTACGGTTACAACTAGTTGTTGTCGACGTACAACTGAGGGTGGCTGTGTGAGTACAGGGGTACAAATAATCGGTCTCCCCTCCGCATTTTTGGTAGTCACCTAAAGAACGGAATAATACGTTTATGTCGGACTTGTGCTATTGCAAGTATTTTTTGAGGATATATGCGGTCGATTCAGCACATAGATGGCGCAGTTGTAGAACAAGGGTTGCGGAAGAATTGACAACTCGTGAAAAGTGCTCAGAGTTGGCACTTCTCGAGCAATTCTCGTCCGATTCTGGTCCTAATTCTTGAGTTGTGGTCGAGTTGTGGCCGAGTTGTGGCCTAGAATTCGGCCCAGAATCGGACGAGAATTCGCACTCTGAATACCCCTATTATCAAATACTATCAACTCGCAGAGTGCGTTCGCAACGACAAGGCGGAGCCGAACATAAAAGCAAAGCTTTTCATTGAGTAATTACCAATCGATAGCATGAGGGGCACCTTCATTCGAGCCTACGATTAATCAGCTGTTGAAATCGAACGCTCATTCTACGCGATTCTTGACGTTCTAAGTGGAGAGCGCCAAAATGCTCGAGACTCCAGAACAAGAACAGAAAGGCTTGCGCCAGAGCCACGACATTTTATGTAGCCCATTTTAGCTCGAGAAATATCGAAGCTAACCATTGGATCTTCTATGAGAAATATTAATCCATCTTAGGACAACACGACACGTATTGATCTCCAAATCCAATCGACGTTGATTTTTTTTGCTCCCGACAGACGTTATTCGAACCCGAACATCCCCGGAGATACAGCATCAAAAGCCTTTTCCAAGAGAGGGAGCCAAGGAATGTAGATCCCGGAACTAAGCCAGGTTAGAGGGGGCTGATTGCGGCTGAAAGCGCAACTCAAGCCGATCTGGGGTTGGGGGTTGGGGGCGTTTGTCGAAGTTCGTCAATAAGTCTGATTTATATGGTTAAGAAGAGCGATCTTGGTGTGAGCACGAGCCGTACCATAGAATTCACATGCCAACATATACCAGTGTGGAATCATATTTGCGTGATCCATAAGAAGATTGAAGATCGGGAGTACGGCGATGGAATTTCATTTCGCGTTTAGTTTACGTTGATTGTGTTTCGTTGTCACGTGACCATAAGTACAATTTCTAGTCGCATATACAGTACCTACCATTCTTCGCAGGGCGACGATACCACACTAAAAAGCTGGGATATCGAGTGGAGAGATTATGAAGTCTTCAAATTGTGATATTTTTTGCAACCCGAGGCTTCATGTACCTTCTGCAGCATAGAAACCGGTAGCTAATGGCAAGTAGACAAAGCTTTCTCAACATAGTCACCCATGATCCTATGTGTTTGCTTCGACGGATGACTTCAACGGAATAATTCATCTGTCTTCTTTCTTCTCCAATGAGGTTACACTCACCCTGGAATCCAGTAGAAGGTATGATTTGGGTCGGTGCACTAGCGGTGGGTGGATGAAGCATGTTTTATTAGTGAGTGGCCGCGCTAGCAGATGTACAAGCTACTAACCGACCCTGCCGTAGTGCTACTGTTGAGACAACAGGCGCCACTATTCGTATAGCCAAAAGCTTTGTAACCAGGCGTTGTCCCCAGAACAGCGTTCCAGATGTAACCGAGATCTTGAACATCCCGGCATATAACAATCAGTATCCGTATCACCATCAAAAGTTGCATTGTCAAGCTCACCTGCGAATCCGAACTTCAAAGCCGAGTTCTTAGCTTGTAATGATGCGAGCCCGTTAAATATCTTCTTTTTGTATGCGTCGCCGGCAGTATTAGATTTGCCCAACCCGTACGAATCTGTGATGAGGAACGAGCGACCATTGGTTGGGGCGTTTGAGAGAACTTGAATCTTGTCGAGGATAACCTGGGCAGCCTTGGCAAGATTTGCTGTATTGCCAGATTTGGCTGCAGCAATGTTATCACTAATGGAAGAGGTGAAAACGCTGAGGCGAGCGTTCAGCTGAATATATACATACTTTATGCCAAAGTAGATGGTGTAAAGAGTAGTTGATGGGTTTAGCGTATTATTTTGACCTGGACCGGGTGATTAGTTTTCTGGTTTGCACAATGGCTGAACTCAGTGCCCTGAACTTACTAAGAAACGTATTGAGCTGCGTTACAAAATCGTATTTGCTGTCTGGCCACAGAGCGAGGTCTGTGACTGAGCTTGCCACCTTCGACAATGTTACGGTGACCGAGCCACTTTTGACAATATATGACTTACCGCATAGTCCTTGAAGGTTGCCCCGATATCGTTAGCAATATTCTCGATCCAAACTGGAACAAATATTCAGCTTGTTAGGCCTTGACACTTTGCCACAGTGAGAGTTACCTGGCCCATTCGTAGTTCTACCACCTGCATGTGGGTTCGGTGGAACGACTACTGCTGGGTCGGGGGCCGAGCCGTCTTTTTTACCATCTGAAGTGTAGCTGTTCAAGCGCTCATCAGTGTGCTGGCAAATTACCACTAGGTCGTTTATCAACAAACCTATCCCCAAACGACACCTTGACGCATATAGTTAACTTAAATTGCGTTCAGGTAAGGAGAGTACATGCGCACTCACAATCGTCTTGTAGCTTTTGATGTCAAGCAGGCCGGCGTTTACGTCGGCGGTATTCCCAGAAGTAGACAGTTTTCCGCATGTTGGGCTAATGGCAAGTGTAATTCCGTCATTTGTTGCCGCGGAGACACTGGTAACAAGCAGAATGAGAAGAGCTAGGTCACCGGCCTTGAGTAGTTGGGCGAGCATATTGGATGGTTGTGCTGTGATACGTTTCTCTTGCATAGTAATCTGATCTTATACTGGGTTGTACGCTGGCCCGGGCCGCTGTGTTGCCGTTATTGGATCCGGTTAAGGAGCTCGTACGGAGGACCAGCGCGTTTTAGACCACCGAGTTATTTTTGTTGGGTAACAGCGCACTCGAAGTTGTGATTTTCATACGCGCTCCTAGAGTTCTGCCAAGTCCATGACATTTTTGGAGTAATCACACCGTGAATAGAACGTGGTTTTACTTGGAAGGTTGTTTTCGAAAGAAGAGAAGTGATTAGATGATGGTAAACATCCATATGGCGAGTTGGAAATCTTCGGGTAATTAGCTGTCAGAACATGTGATCAAAACCGCAATGCGAATGGAGCAAAGTACTTGTGTTGATGAGCATTATCAACGATGCCGGATTAGGGAGCAATTAATCGAATGATGTGCCCAGTATTTCCCCGAGACCATCGAATCGTCTCGTAGTGGATGTCCTATCGGATGTTACGCCGTATCGGACGCTCATCGTGGGAAAAGTACCAGAGTTATGATTGATCCTACTCCACCCGTTGGCTCTCGTTTGGGGTAAGGCTTCTATCGCCTGCTCCTCGGTTGCTTTGGGTAGCTTATGGCCATATCGAGTAGTCTAAATAGTCATCTATGCTTTTGCCGACTGCGGGACTAATCCCTGGACTCGTCTGGTCGCAGAAAACTACTCGTACTACAATGCAGATTAAACATAGACGGTAGATATTATGAATACAAGTTTGAAAATGTTGTTTCTTGTATACGCGACTAACGGGCTTAGAAGACTTGAAACCGCGTACACTTCATGATTGATGGTGGATTGACGATTGGGCTGTGAGCGTGGTTGTGTGTATACCAGGTCTGTTGCAAGATGACCGTACGCTTTGGGAAGTAGGGAAGCAGTGGGAAGAAACGGCTGAGTGTTGCGCACCGCGATACTGGTACTGACTTTTGATCGAAACTTTGACGCATATATGCCGAACAGATAAAGAGTAATAGTTTTCCTAGATGTGTTCTTTTATGCAAGTCCCTTTTGAATTCAAGATATTGCCGTGACTCAACAAACAGACGATAGAGTAACATGTTGCATATGTGTTGAGGTAATTACAAGCAAGCTCTCATACATGCCTTAAGATACATTCGGGGTTCGGAAGATTTCGGTTAACTACTCCCTAGAGATGGGTATACCGTATGTCAAGCCAAGGGCTTAACGATAGTGCTGGTCCTGTTGAGGATTCTCAATCTGGTGCCTATTGCCCCAAATGTTAAATTCACTCGGGAGAAAGAGATTGAGATGAGACTTACGCATTACGAATATGATCCAGTGCGCTAATCTCCGCCTTGTAATAATGTATACCAACAGACTTACACACAAGGCATTGTCGGGACCTTCCATAATCCTTCGTAGCGAATTTGATTTGCTCCTCAGTGGTGACCACCTTCACCAGCGGTTGGACTGACATTACCACGTCGACATCATGCATGAAGACATACTTGATTGACGATGACCGAACACGTGGATTCTTTCGCGCCGATTCGTAAATCGACCGCTCGTCCACGTAGTGCTGTATCTACAAAGTATTCAGTTCATTCAGAGTGGCGAGAGTCGATAGTGTACCTACTAGGCTTTTCCACGACATTAGTCTGTTAGCTTCACAACACCCACACGTGAACACGGATCCGGCAGCCTTGAGTTGAAGGTAAGTCGCATTGGGTAGACCAAGCTGAGAAAGTAGAGCTTTCGCGGTCGTATTTGCTTTTGTATGATAGACCAAGTTCTTTCGATCAGATAAAGTTCCATGAAAGTCGTCCGAGTAAAAGTACACCAAGCCCTCACGCGCAAAGACAGAGTCTGCACGAAGTAGCCGTTGAATCTTTGGGGGAAGATTTGTAATTGGTTGACCAGTGCCGAGCGTAAGTGTATACTCGGGAATCAAGCTAGCGATTTGAGTTGAACTACTTAAGTCAGGCTCTCCTTTTCTCCCGTCGGGCTCGTTCGGAAGCAAATTGATGAGAGCCTTTTCAAGATCTTTAATCCAGCCCAGGGCTAACGAGTCGAGTGTCGTTCTTGACGATTCAAGTGCTTGGTCGAAGGCTTCGAGTGAAGTGTCTGTTTCCACCAGGACCTTGAACGCTTCCCAATTGACAATCTCGTTGTTACAAGGAAATGCCATCCTTAAAGTTAGTGCGCTGGGCGGCTATCCGATACAACAAGTTTAGTTTGCCATGCAACCAATTCAGCGACCAAGCTTCGGCGTACCTTAGAATTACCTGTTGCTAAGTGTTTCAACTCCATTCCGGTGTCGCTAGGGCCCGAAGTCGACGATTCATCCAAACCTTGGTCTTCTGAGGGCTGAACGCTGTGGGCCTGAATAAAAGGGGATAGGCTATCCCGTACCCGATTCACCCAATAGAAGAGCTTGTTCTGTCGTTCCCGTTGTCGTCGTTCTCGCTCTCGCTGAAGGCGACGGTCGCGATTGAGTTCAAGGTACGCAACAAGTGTAGGGAGAATATTCTCCCAACCTGAGAAGATCGGGTTAAACGTGAGAAATAAGATTTGAGAGGGGATGCAGCTTACCACGCTCGGTGAGTGGTTTCGCTACGCAAGCTAAGGACTTCCATTCTCGTCGCCAGGCCCTGTCCCAGACCTCGATGTCTCGCTTGTCCCATCCAAGCTCGAGAAGACGCGACTTGACTCTGTAATTCTTCAGCATATGCTATTGACGGATGAGAGCCGTGAAACTTACTCTACTTCCCGTTTCTTCCTAATCCCTGAGAGTTCGGTATCATGTTCATCCTTAATACTTTTCAGATACGCGATAAGGGGTTGAGCATTCTGTGAGGATATAAAGATTCACTTTTCATGAAGTATTATATATCTGCAAATACGAACCTGGCTTCTCTCGATGACTACGTTTCGTCGCTCCTTTTTCCAACGCTCAGTCTCTTCTTGGTTATTTTCATTTTCGAGAGTATTAAGTTTATCCTTGATAGCCCGGGCGTCGTCGTACAAGCACCAAGCTATATACTGGTGAGACTTTCCTGGAACAAGACCTACAATAGGTGATACGTCTATGAGTTATAGCTTGTAGGAGCTTTGGATTGGCTCATACTGCGGGACGAGAAAACCAACGTAGGGTCCGTAACTTTAGATGTTTCGACGGCCCTGCGAACAGTCAAGATACTCTTTGTTAGGATCAAGTTATCGGTTAACACCGAAACTAAACGGCTCACTGCTGATCCCGACATCTTACGCAAAGTCGAACTTGAAGTATAGGATTCATTGGACGAAGCGCGGGATCACCACATATCTGTTGGACATTTGAGTTGAACCATGAATTGTTAAAGCAACAGTAGAACTTACTGAACAATACTTAGTGAACACGAGTGCGGCGTATTGAGGCTCACATAGCTCCTTTGGACAAGGTGGCAAACCGTCCACGTTGCCTTCAGCCGATCTCCATATGTTGATAAATGAGCGGCTCATCAGCATTTGTCGGAAGAACTTGTTTGCTCGTGCTAGGTAAACCAAATCTATAGGGTGTAGATAAATTGCGATCTGTGTGCAGGTGTGAGGATGTGCTAAGTAGTAGTATGAGATTACTTACCTCGGCAAATATGTCTACGGGCATGTTCATAAGACCTTGAAGTTTCCCCTGTTTCCCTCGTATCCGCTTAGGAGGCGCAGCAACAGGCTGGGGTTCAGGCTCAGGGCTGTCATGGCGGGCACGCTTGCGAGTTCGAGGATTGTTTTTGACCTTCTTTGACTTATCCGGTGGTGGTTTGGCTGCTCGAGCGACTTATCAAAAAGTAAAGCACGAACAAGCCACTGAACTTACAGGAGCGAGAGGTTCGTGTTGTTGCTGCCTTTTGTGTCACTATCGATTACAATTTAGTGGATTATCGAACTTCAAGCGTGGTATTGTCAATATACCGGATGATTTCACTAGGCTCGCGACTGAAGATCGAGTGGTTCGTTTGCCACTACAAAAAACAAAGATTTATGGCTGACGCTTAATCATAGAGCTATGGGATTAGAATACCTTGAGCGAGTTTGCGGAGGCATGCTAGTGTAGTGGTGCAAGAAAGTTGCGGGAACGGTGGTCGTGGAAGACTCGGCGAGAGTGCCCGAATCTTATATACCAGAAGCAGCCCATTTCAAATAGCGTGATCAGACGTAAACAAACTCCGCCTAATGACTCACACCACAGTTTCAGCAAATAAGAATGCAGCCTCTAGAGACTGTTATCTCCGGACCAATGGCATCCCTCACTGCTTTGACTCCCCTAGGAAGCGCGCAGGCCTGGAAACTCATGATATTGAAAATTAGATTGGAAGCCTCGACTGTGAAAACACGAACAAATGACTTGCTGGACAACTCAGGGATACCAGACTTCGAGCTTCCTGGGAGTGTAAATTTCGTTGCATCCTGGTCATTAAACAAACCTCCGAAGAAATATCAATAATTGAAGCGATTCCGTAAGATGCCATTACATTTAAGGCGCATACACCGGAAAACTTAAATGAAATCTGGTTTAAGTGTTTTTAATTGTGGGTGCACGAACAGACTAATATCTGTACCATTCGAGAATACCCTTTGAACTAAACGCTAGAGAGATACGCTTGAGGAAAAAGGCGGTCTACTTCAGGGTCCCCCCAGTCCGCGACGGTAATGTTCGTTTAATTTGGGAGATTCAATCAGATGTCTATTGTATTATCGTTGGCCACAAGAAGACTGCGAGTAGATTTGTACTCACACGTCACGAAGATGATTTGAAACCACATCTGGCTGGTGTTCAAAGGTAACACCGAGGTGTTCGCACATAAGGCACTCTTGATAAGACACACGGTATCTGCCCCAGATTTGTGGTGTTTTCGTATCAATCACGTTCAGGAGCGGTTTGTATGGCTTGGACACTGAGACGTCATGCGTGTGTATATATGTAATAGACAACACATGCGGGCTGGTTTGAACAGAAGCATACTTGTTCTCCTCGTCCACATAATGCTGCATCTAAAAGAGGTTGAGTTTAACAACAGACAGGAAACGTCATCAACGCACTGTCTCTTTCCAAGTCATGCGTCTATTGCAAGTACAGCGGCCGCAAACAAAAGCATTTCCAACGGCTTTCAGCCGAAGGTATGGCACGTTGGGCAGGCGGAGTGAAGCAAGCAATGCGTTGGCGATTTTGGCTACCGAAGGGTCATAGGCCACGCAGGTTTCGGTTAAGTGCCATCCATGAAAGTCGTCAGGGTAATACTTCACGAGTCCGTTATATATAAAAACGCAGTTGGCGCGCAACAGGCGTTGAGTATCCGATGAGAGACCTGAGAATGATTGAATCTCCGAGTTGTTGCCAAGAGCGATGATACATTCAGGAATTATACTTGAAGCTTGTTTCGATGCGTCATTTCTAGAACCAGAAATATCTCCCTCTTGGCTGTCGGTTAGCTGTTCAGGAAGCGCACTTATTAAGTAGCTCTCTAGGTTTGTTTTCCACTCCAAGATAAGCTCGTCAAGCGAAGGCCGTGAATGTTCAAGAGCTTGATTCAACTCCTCCAGGGGCATCTCTGTCTCTATCAGAGTGTTGAAATTTCGCCAGGACCTTACCAGGTAGGAAGAAGGAATAGCCTCCCTGAGTATCGATGGTTCCTGCAAATAGGATCGAGTAGTTGTTACGTTACCCCGTTGAGCTGTTGAATCACCAAACGACATTTGAACAAGTGGACTAACCATGACGCGACTAGGACTAGGGGCTGAAATACTACTCGACGCCCCGTCCTCAGATGGGGTATGCTTCAATACTCGAGCGAAAATGCTCGACTCGAACTTGAGCTCGGACTGCAGCCACTTTATGACTACGGCTTCGCGTTGCTGTTTACGTTAATGCGCTTCATTCGCAAGGCGTCGTTCGCGGTTTTGCTCAATGTATGCGAGGAGCTGGGGTCGAATATTTTCCCAAACTAGAAGAATGGATTGGTCGGAGCAAGGTGGAAAGGAGTGAACCAGACTAACTGCGTTCGGTGAATGGTCTAGCAACCCATGTTACTGACCTCCAATACTCCCTCCAACGCTTCTCGTTCACCATGATGTCAGCTTGTTCGCAGCCAAGCTTGAGGAGTCGCGAATAAATTCTGTAATCTCTAAGCTAGCATTTCACCAAAATTTTAGTAAACGACGTACTCTGCGCGACGTTGCATCCTCATGCGTTCATTTTCGGCAGCTGTTTGACGTTTCATTTTATTGAGAAACTGAGCAAGAGGTTGAGCGTTCTACGGTTGACAAGGACGATAAGCCATAGCACTAAAAGTTATGTTGTCGGAGACATACCTGGATCCTGTTATTAACAGCCGCCCTTCACTCGTCTATCCAGCTGTCGGTCTCCTGTCGATCTCCTTTGCGTTCGAGTGCATTGAGTTTACTCTTCACAGCCCTAGCATCTTGAAATAAGCACCACGCGTGCCCTCGTATATAGTGCTTCCCAGGAACAAAGTCTATAAAAAGTAGAGTATTTATAACATAGGAATCCTGGCCACGCTTTACGCATACTTGGAGAACGGAACACCAAGGATGAGTCCGTGACTCGATGAATACCAACGGCTCTAATCGCAAGTAAGCCGTTCAAATGCAAAACATTATTCTTAGTCCAAATCTTAAGGCAAAACAAACGTACTGTTCTTTGTGACACCGTGGGCAGAGTCGAACTAGGAGTATAGGATCCATAAGACGAAATGCATGATCGCCACATATCTAATAAAGGCTTCTTGAGTAAAAGCAACCATCAACAGAGTAGTAAATAGGCTTACCGAACAAGACTCTGTAAACGACAACGCAGCATACTGAAGCTCAGATATATCCTTTGGGCACGGTGGCAAGTTTTGGACGTTTAACCCTGCACTGCGCCATATGTACGCGGAGGCGCGATTCATGAGAATGTTACGGAAGAATTTGCTTGTTCGCGACAAGTAGACCAAGTCAACAGGATGTAGGTAAACCGCAATCTGAGTGTGTTGTAGATGGATGTTTTGCATGGCAGAGCGGAAACGCACTTACCTCGGCAAGTATATCAATCGGCACGTTGAAAAGGCCGGCGAGGTGACTATGTTCAGCTGGCACTCGCTCAGTAGAGGCGGCTACGGGTTCCATAGACTCAGATATAGAACAACGAGCACGTTTCCGCGGTGGCCGCTTGCTTTTGTCTTGTTTGACTTCGGTTGGTGTCACTATTGAAGTGGTACATTTACTCAGAAATTCTTTCGAATGATAGCCTGACGTACTAGTTTGAGATGCTGAAGTACTTTGCGCGGCTGGTTGGTGAGTTGAGTATAAAATGCTCGGCGATGACAATACTACCGACTTACTAGCTAGTCCCCCATCCTGTTGTCTGGTAGTCTTAGATTGCGTTGCTCGCTGAATACTAGAGCGAGAAGAAGTCATTGTTTTACTTGATTTTAATTTTAGTAATCAAAATTTTTATACCTTGTACGTGTTTGAATAGGCATGATAGCCTTGGTGGTGGCTGTTGTTTATCGGTCGAAGCGCCCAAACCTTCGGCCAGTAGCTCGCCACCGAATTTGCAATTAAGTATCCTGTCCAAATATGTTCAACTAATTATTAGGTGGAACTCACCTACGACAGCAGTGGCTTACCCAACTCGAGCGTAAATTGATTAGCTTCAAAGTCGTATCTGATGTATAAAAGGATGAGAAAGTTGGTTGAAATAATTACAGAACTATCACTCCCAGAGCCCACTACTTTTAGTTTTCTGCTTCATAATCTTAACTGGCCCCGGCGTAAGACGCAACATTTTCCATTAAAACTGCGGGTATACATAACCAAAATGGTACCATCGTAAGGTCATCACACAATACTCCGGGGACCTACTCTCGTGTTACGTTCTTTTCTTTAGGACCTTGGAAACCCGCCTGGCATCCTCGGCTTCCTCCTCTCTGGATGATGGAAATATGTCGCATGCCTATTCTGGCTCGTCGGCGAACGTAATGTTGGAACCGGCGTCGGAACGCCCTCATCATCGAGTCGATTACTCGAGCCCGTATCAATTTGAATATGCATCGGACCCGGCCCTTCATCCGCACTCGACTCATCCTCGCCCATCCAGTCCGAATCATCAGGCAGCATAATAACCCCCGTCGCATGGTCGTAGCTAAGTCGATTCCGTACATTCGACCCCGAACTTGAATCGTCTCGCCAAGGATTAGAGCTAGCGTCTCCGATTGGTGTGCCGTTGCTTTCGGCCAAGGTGTTGAGCGCTTGAGAAGACCCGCGCGAGGCTTGATTTCCGTCTGCTCGGCGAGGACGGCTGGTACGGCGTTTACGAAGAGTGAGTACAACCGCGTCGCCTTTGTCTCCAGATCCGTCGCCTGCATCATGACCCTCGATAAAGTTGGCGAGAGTTTGACCTTTCTTTAGTGGTAGCCACGGTGTAGGTAGAACGCCAGTGAGCGCCGGGTGGCCATAACGCCTTCGTCCAGTACTACACGAGTTGAGGTTAGCGATAACAAA
>WSTH01000090.1:0-42932 GCA_019616345.1 Ceratobasidium sp. 395 | reverse complement strand
TTGAGCTCGCTCACGGCCGCCTCCGCCGTTATAAGAGCCATGTTCGGTTCAATCCTTATCTCCGCATAAAATATCGACATATGTACATAGAAATGCTCGTGGAGACGCGGAGACTCTGAATATATTTCTCGTGTATTTTACATATGCTCCTTTGCTCAGATACGGCGCGTTTCTCGCTAGCCACGCTGTTTGTGTTTGGTTTGTGTACGAATTTGATCGCTGTGTCAGCCTGTCAAGATCGTGGAGCCAGGCGTGCGGGAAATCGTCGCAGTGCACAACATTCTGAAAACGCCTGTAGTAAAATTTTTTCTCACCGCACCACTGCAAGCACGTACGATGCCAAGCGAGTCATGACGTTACGGTAGGTGTGGAGATGCCATCGAAGGAAGGAGCGGTGACGCACTGGTGGCTGATGGAGCTGCGATGTAATGCTAGACTGTTTTTATCGTGGCGATATGATTATCGGCGTGGTGAGGTCATGCTTAACTTAGTTGCCGAATAGGTTTGGCGTCGGGTTCGACTTGCCGGCGGTTGTCAGGGATGGGTTCGGTCGGGTTGCCGGTGTAAGACTCGGGCTGTTACTAGTTTGGCTTGAGATAAGTGAGGTCTATCCTTGCCTCGAGCCCGATTAAAAACTAGCATATAGATAAGTTTCGAAATAATTTACCAGAACACTTACCTGCATGCGCGTGCAACATCAGGTACCCGACGCTACGACGCCAATTTGGCCGCGGTTCACCTGGTTGGTGAATACATTAGAACGAATTAGCGAGTTAGACAGAGCCGCGGAGATAATGGTAGGACTCAGCTGAGCTGAAATAGCCAGGCAAGATGCGCTTAACACGTAACCGCTGTTAGTGAGGGCAGAAACTTGTGCATAGATTGCTGATAGGGGCGTTACAGATTTGTACTCTGAAGCGCTTCGCTGATACTGAACACCTCGAGCACGGCCTCTGGCCGAGAATCGGCGGCTTAGAATCCACGCGTGTACGGCGTGAATAAGATTTTTTTTTGCAAGATACAAGCGGAAATTGCGGATAGTAGCTGGTCCATTCGCTCTGGTAGTCCCATGCCGGATCGTAGCCCGCTATCACCCTCTAGAGTAATCTTTCTGGAAATATCCTAGATAATTAGATGCGCTGTAGGGCCTCCATGTAAACTGAGCTACAACTTCATGGATCGGGCTGGTTTGAAACTCGAGGCTGAGAAGTGTAGGCTGAATGGCTCTAGGTTCGACGAGACAATTGCTGCGGTATCAGTACAGCCCTAGTAATCACCCACAGCAATGAAACATTAGAAGGTGCCCCAAGAAGCAGCAGGTGCGCAGGAGTGACCACGACAACAAAGCATCATCTTGGCATACCAAAAGCCCAGATAAAGTCGGGGAGAGGTAGAAACCAGAAGCTCATGAGTACGGATGTGCGAGTCGAGATTCTAAATCTGATTAGTGCGCCTAGGAGCACACTACTGCTCATTGAGAGGACAAGTCTGTAGATGAGATGGTCTCAGCTTATGCGAGACATGTGCAAAGACTTTGACCACAAAATTGTTCAGTAGAATGAGATGTGGCATGGAAGTATAAGTCACCCCTAGTGCAGTCAGGCCGGAGTGGGATACCAGTTAACGAGCAAAGGGCGAAATCACGACCAAATAGAAGCTAGTATTATATGGTGGACGACTACGTTCCTTCATTAGCATGCCACGAGCAACGGGTGGATTCTATCCGCGGGCTCCCGAATATCAGCGAGGGTAAATATACACAAGCAAACTTGTATTAAAGATGGCGAGCGCGGTCATGCCGGTTCCTTAAACATCGCTCGTATTTTCGGCGGGTGACCAAGCAAAAGTTAACCAACATGAAGTCGCGATATGGTCGAGAGGAAACACAAGGAAGTTGAAACGCTGGGCGGTTAACCCCTGACACCGACGTCACGCCCAATAAACTCCTGGTAACAACCTTCACATGACATAGGTATGGCCTCGAGACTCTTGTAGTGTTGTCCTGCTGCGGTATTTGATTGTCATTAAAATACTCGGTTATGCCCCTAAGTAGCATGCCTACGGAGCTATTATCGCTCAACCACGTGCTTCTCTTGCTCGGCTGCAACCGACAACTCGCCGCCGTACTTTCGGCAAATCGTCGTCGGCCACGAACAATACCGCCTGACTTGTTCTTGAAAGGCCGAAGATATACCTAGTTCTATCATCCCTCCGTTGCTGCTGCGACAACCGTCCATAATCTCCGGGTCGTGTATAAAAATACGTTGGGGCTCGGCGGGATGAATCCAACTCGCTCGTTCGCTCAAAATGAAGGTCTCGGTCGCTCTCTCTCTCCTTAGCGCTGCTCTAGTTCAGGCCGGAACTGTCGTCTGGGATGGTTCCTTTGAGCCGTTCCAGACTCCTGACGATTTTGCCAAGTGGAGCTGGGCGAACCAAGTTGGCACGTATCAGTACTACATCCACGGTAGCGGCCCGCCAAGCGACTATCTTGCGCTGTCCTCGAGCTACAAGAACCCCGCTGACAGTGAGTTTGGGTTGGTTTTTATTAGCCAGTGAACGAAACTAACGAGTTGTAGCTCGCGAAAGCCGTGGGTTGAGGGCGACTATCTCGCCGACCGCAACATGGAACTCCCAGATGTAAGTGAAAGTATGCGCTGGATTGCCCAATGTTTACAGATCATCAACCTTGCAGGGAGCGTATTGAGCTTATTCCCCAGACTACCGCCAACCTCGGAACAGGTACACTGTGAGTATTGCGCTTCGCACATACGTAAACAGCTAATTAATAAGGATATGTTCAGTTACTATCAATTCTCGATCAAGCGCTCAAATACAAACGCGCCCAATTCGGCCCTGGAACACCAAGTTATGTTCTTCGAGTCTCATTTCACAGAGGTGGGAATATCTTCACCCTAACCTATGAAGAATGGCTAATCATGTGCAACGGTAGCTCAAATACGGTATTAATGGAGACACTGACCTTCACTGGTGTGTTGGAGGTGTGAGCAAGTGGCAGACACCGTTTACTGCCGACACCTGGTATGGAATCATCTATTATTACCGTGTGTTTGGGAGCTGATATTTAAACAATCAAAGGTTCAACTTTGCCTATGAGATTAACTTTAGCTCCGGCAATGTTGGCCTTTGGGCCTCGATCAACGGCTCCCCGCTCACCAAGGTGGTTCAAAACATCGCAGCTAGCACTTCGACCGTAAGATATTGCTTTTAGCTTCCTCATACTTACGCTAACATCACTTAACCTCTACTCAGAACTCTGCGGACTACCACGTTGGTGTTTTGCGCATCCAGAACGGAGGCCCGCCTGAGGACTGGTACATTTCCCGCGTGTTCATCGAACAAGGTCCTATCACCACTGCTATCGGTTCTGGGTCTGCACCTGGCAACACAACCACGACAACCACCAAACCCATTACCACCACCACGCCCATTACCACCACCAAGCCTACCACCACCACTAAGCCGACCACCTCTGCGTCGCCTACTACTACTGCTACAGGACCCGCTGCTTCTCAGGTGAGTTTTGCTTGTGGAAACAACTTATTTTGGGACTATGATGAGCTGATGTAGATTTCACTCGCAGTACGCCCAGTGCGGTGGAACTGGATGGACCGGGCCAACTACCTGCGTCAGCCCATACACGTGCAAGGCTGTCTCCCCGCCATACTACTACCAGTGCCTGTAAATTTCTTGGGCTGTATGCGATACGATATATTGGAGTGCAACACGTCAATGGTGCCTTTCTGGGATCTTTGGGTCCAGTGTGATGTTGCGAGAGGTCAGATGCGATCGAGATTTGTTGTACCTGGGAGCTGAAACCTTTGGACGAACGGTCGGCGGAAGTGTCAACTAGCGTAGGGTGCATTGCAAGTTATTCGCGCCCCACTCACCGGACTCTTCCAATCTTCTCTCTCGATTGGTTCTTGGGATCTCACCGTATCACGTTTTCTTACAGCCCACCCACCGCAGCAATGATCAATCCATCGTCTTTCATGAATAAAAATGGACGCTTTTTCGACTATATTCATGGAGACTTGATCTCATAGAATACAGCCGAAGACTCGTTGCTTATTGTCCAGAGAGTCCTAGTAAGAGGTACGCCGGCCAAATGGGAGGGCAATACCCGCTTGATTTCACTGCGCGACCCCTTCGCCGTTGCAAAGCCCCGTGTGCGGTAGTACGCTGGAGCCATTGTACACACTCTCAGTCATATCTCTGCTCTTCCTCTGGACATATTCATCTCTCCTGTTTGCGTGGGAATCCGGAGAGTTTGAGCCTTGTCTCAAAAAGCATAGAAAGCTCCCTTCATATCTCCACCTCACTACGTCTTTGTTTGCCTTTGATCAAACGGCGGGTATCCAATGAGAGTCAGCTGTCGCACTGTTGCTCGAACGAGACAGATTTTCAGCAGAGTCCAATGGGTGGTTTTCTCTAAGCGGTTGAAGCAGATCCTTTTCATTGATGATATGTGTTTGCGACCTGGGGTCGGCCAACCTCCCTTCTGCCCGGGGTTGCAGCCTTTGGATGAATGGTCGGCGAGTCTCCTAACTGGTGTTGCGTGTATTGCAAGTCGTCTACGCCTCTCTCGCTGACTTCCAATCACTTCTTTCGCCTATCTCTCTCGGGGTTCTGTCGCTCCACGTCGTCTTGGAGACTTCTGCTCCGTAGCAATGGTCTGTAGATTTTTCTAAAATAAAAGCACAAGCTTCTCAAGTTGCATGTATGCGCACCTAATGAAGGAGAAAACACTTGCATTTTGCAATCCGTTAGCTGTAGCTGACGGCGCCACAAAATGAGTCCAGCGCCAGGCTTGCAATCTTTCAGCCGTTGAATGGACTCCTTTTCAGATTGATAATCATTTTTGCAAAGTGATCGAGGGACGTTAAGCCAGGGTACGTCCGGTCCGATATCCAGCTCGAGACCTCAAAGAAATGCACCCCAAAATTATCATTATCCGCACGGCCGAGTCGACCAGATCAAATTCGCGTCAGGCGCGAGCTCATATCTCTCGCCGTCAGACACGTGTATCATTGTCTTGTAGGTCTGGGTCGATCTGGATGATCCCCCTGGAAGGACTCTAGACTGCGGGATGCTCTTCGATGAACCTTTCATAGCTTAACCGCTCGACGTCTTGACTCCGTTTTTGGGTGATTAGGTCACGTGTGGAGGTGGGACTGCGTAATACCAATAGGGGCTTGTGCTGTACGGAGCGCTCCCGAGGAGTCCATGTTACCCCTTCACAAGCTGATACTGCAGGGGCAACGAAAGCCTTGAGCTTGAAAAGGACAATTGGTGAGCTTGTGCCTGGTATTCGGTCCCGATTGCTACCAAAATTAGGCGAGGCAGTGTGCGGTGGGTCGTCTCTAACGCAAGGATAAACAAACGACGCGAGAGGTCAGCTGGATGTATGCGTTGCCTGGCTACATTAGTAATCTCGTAGCCTGAAGAGGATGATCCATGGGCAGAGAACTTGGAGCGGAGATCGTATTTAAGAAGGCTTCCTGAGGGGGACTGGATCTTCATCCACTCCCCCTTCTTGTCTTAAACACCTTGTGAGCTTGAGTGAACTTGGTATGCCAAGTTGACGAAGCTGACGTCTATTGCACATTCAGATCGTCCAATACGTAAATCATCTGAAGCGAACTGAAATATTTTGTCTCGAATCTCGTCGTTTGTGTCAGCATGCCGTCCCGCACTCAACGTACCTTCACTCACTCGAGGAAGTCTCCGTTGGTCTGCAAGCCCATCAATGGGTGAGTACAACTGAAGCATGCGATTCATCTCGATCTAACAGTTCTTTTTAGCACGATGGACTGCGACATAACTGCGTACTAGTGAACTGAAGAATGTGTCAATCAGTGTAATCAAATCGTGTATCAGTTGTGTATTACTAGTAAATATACCGTCATCGACTCGGAAACGTCTCACTTTTTTTTCGTTTGCTACTATATGCGCCATCAGCCGCTATCCACTTGGATAGTTGACCCTCATGTATCGTTTTTGTCTTCTTCTTGACTTATATGCAAACCTACGAGCTACTTTTGTGTTTCTTTTTGTCTCTGATCTCGCGCTTCTTATTGCTACCTGTTCATCGACTTGGATGCTGTTACATACGGCTGAGACTTGATATGACCACAGGTGCTCAGATTTTTTCTTAAAAAAAAGAATACAAAGAAAACTTTGTGACTAAAGAGTTGGAGTGTGCGGTAGCAGAGGCGGTTAGCAAGGGTTATACAAATTTGGACAAAATCTACCTTCCCATATGATAGTCTCGCGTCTGGTCTTTGTGCAGCTTTTTTCCTCTCTTGGCCAATTTGATCTAGCCTCCTCTCTTAGGCCTATTCCCGAAACAAGAATAAATACATCAATTTTATTGAAGAAAAGCCCCTTCTGGCAGTTTGATGTATACATCAGATTCTCAAGGGATATTTCCACCCGAATGTGCTCCCAGCTCTCAACTCTGCGCAATACTCACCACTTGGACTCCTGGCATCGCCAAACATCGCGGGAATCTCCGCTAGTTCGCAAGCTCACAGATGAATGAGCAGACCGAAGCACGCGATTCATCTCGATATGACGTATTTTTCCCAGCGCGAAGCCGACGATTGGCTGCGATATAAACGTGTATCGACGAATGTGTGTGAATCAGTCAGATCTTATCTGACGTGGCTATGCTATTGTGGCTACGCATCCCGAATCGGAGAGTTGAGACTTAGGGGCTGGTTGATAGCGCAACGACCACAAACCCGACCACAACCATGGCGGGACCGCTCTCGACCGACGGCAGCGATATGTTTGAGACGCCCTCGTCGTCGATACCTACCGGTGGCCTGCGTACTCCGCTTCCCCGCCCGGGCCAACCGATGTTTACGGACCCGGTGCAGACGCCACAGCATCATCTCCAGGTGAATGCCACGAGTTTGTGCGAATGACAGCGTGCTAAACTCTTCACAGGGATCGTCCTACTTTCCTCCCTCCTCTCCCCAGCTTAGACCTGTATCGCCGACATACCAGCGACGAACGGGCACTGCACCCCGGTTTACTCGTCAGACTTCGTATAATACCGACCCCCGGCGAATGAACGTGCGTAGTGCGAGCGTCGCAAGCTCGATCGGGGGCCGACGGGGCGGGCGCGCAGATCCTGGAGCATTCTCTGGTGAGTTCCTATCGCGACATGACGTGTGTCAACAAGCTCAACTCGGCCCTAGGAGCCGAAGAGGAAGAAGAAGACGACGGCGACGATGAAGGCGACGAGGCAGGCCCGTCTCGAGGGCGCATGGCGCGCGAGGCTGTTCCCCCCGATTTGCCGCTCGACGAGGAGCTTTCTGATTTGGACGATCCGGTTACCGTCAAGGAACGTCAATCTCTTATCAACGTCGAGCATCCGTTTGGTCTTCGTATCTGGAAACCTGCGTTGTACAAGAAATCGCGTACGGTCAACCGAGTTGCCGAGTTTGACCTTCACTCGGCACCGAGTGCAATCGTCGAGCGTCATTTAATCCCTGGCAACATTATCTGGACTCTTCTATTCGGATGGTGGTTAGCGCTCATATTCACGATCGTTTCTGGCCCTCTCTGGCTTCTTCCCCGAGGCGGGCGTCAATACGGAAGTCTGGTGTTTGGGCTTGGCTGGTATATCTTTTGGCCGTTTGGCAAATACGTCGAAGGCGACCTTAACGAGGAGGAACGCCAGAAATTCGAAGAGGATCTCAACGAGGCAGAGGCTCTCCAGCAGTCGCACGACCACGATCACTATTCCAGCGCAGGCGATACAGTTCGGGCAGCTTCGATCGGCGGGTCTCCAGTCGCTCGGCGCGCCGAGCTCAGCGACTCGGGTCGACAACACGAGCAGACCGAATCCTGGAACCCGCCCACGGAGCGCACATCACTCCTAATCGCGAACACCAACTCGGATCTCTCGGCAACCCCCACTCGTCCGAACCCACCTCTTCCGGCGAAATCATACGGTGCCCTTCGTCCGCCTTCGCCAGACCCAGCTCGGGATCCCTCGGTCGATCCGCACACGGAGAACACGTCTGCTGCTGAAACCAAGCGTCACTGGCTGGGCCAATACATGTTCTGGTTCGCCTTTGGCATCATTATCGCGCCGCTCCTCGGTCTGGTCACGCTCATTTGCTATGGCTTGGTGTTTACGATTCCGATGGCCAAGCTCAACGGCGCGCTGCTGAAACACCTCTGGCTCCACCCGCTCAAGATTCGGTTCTGCGCTGCACCTCCGGGTGTAGTTATCCAAACCCCTCCGGCCGCCGCGTCCGAATCCGAAGACCACGATTCGGATGCCAACAACAACTCGAGCGGCAACGGGACCTCCTACGTCGTCAAAAAGACTCGTTTGCAACCCGGACAAAAAGTGCTCACCAGCGGCCGGGCTCGACGCTACGGCGGCCGATCGACCGTCTTGCTGTGCACGTACCGCGCGTTTGGAAGCAAGTACTACAAGTACACGATCGGCGGAGTCAACATTTTGTTCATCAACCTGATCCCAATCGTCTTTTTCGCCATTTTCGACGCCTTTGTTCTCGAGCGACTCGCCGACCGCCGACGCGAGCGCGGACAACACGTTCCCTGGATCCTCAACGCGCTCACCCAACGCGCCGTCATCTTTACACTCAGCTTGGCGAGCGTCATCCCCCTGAGTTACTTCATCGGCATGGCCGTCGCGAGTATCAGCGCCCAATCTTCGATCGGCATGGGCGCAGTCATCAACGCTACGTTTGGTTCCATCATCGAAATCATCCTGTACGCCATCGCCCTATCCGATTCTAAAGGCCGACTCGTCGAGGGCTCGATCGTGGGAAGTTTGCTCGCGGGCGTGTTGCTTATGCCGGGAGCAAGTATGTGTAGCGGTGCGTTGAGGCAAAAGGAGCAGAGGTTTAATGCGCGGAGTGCGGGTGTGACGAGTACGATGTTGATCATGGCCATTATTGGGGTCGTGTGTCCGACGTTGTTTTATCAGACTTATGGGAATGTGAGTGGTTTGGGGGGGTTTGGGTTTGAGGTGACTGATTTGGGGGTTTGGATTGTAGTTCCAATTGGTGTGTGATGGATGTCCTACGCAGTTGCCTGGGGACGAGACGCCCGACGCGCCGTGGACGTGTCATCATTGTCGGTATGAACATCCGGACCCGATTTACGATCCGTTTTATCAGAGTACGGTCAAGAGTCTGATGTACTTTTGCGCGGGGATTTTGCTCTTTGTATGTCCCACTCTTCCATTTCATTTCGTGGTTGATTTTAATTTATTTTTCCTTAGTCGTACCTCATCGGTTTATGGTTCTCGCTCCGTACCCACGCGACTTCGATTTGGCAGAACCCGCAACAGTTGATGCAACCGACTGAAATTCCTGTTAATGCTGGGTCGTTACGAATCGGGAGTGTGAATGCCAAACAGCTTCTTCCGACGCATCAGCGAACGTTGAATCGGAAAGTTAGTACGGCGACTTTAACTGGAATCCTCTCTGGCGGTTCGAACCAAAACACCGGTGGACCATCGGGCAGCCCAACCCAAACTCGACGGATCTCATACGCCCCTCCCGCACTCCAATTCCAAACCGGCACCGCACCAGGAAACCAAAACCTAGCTCCTCCCCATCAACCAGGCGCAATGACGCCCGTATTTGAATCCGTGCAACAAGCGGTCAAGAACAACCAGTCGCTCCAGCCCACCAATTTCTCGACCGACGATTTCACGCGTGCGGTCGCGGTCGCTACTGTTTCGGCGCTGAGGCATCAGCAGGGGCAGAGGCGGCCTGTGTTGGCGGAGCATGAGGAGGGTGGACATGGTGGACATGATGCGCCGAGTTGGAGTCGGGGTGTGAGCGCGAGTGTGTTGTTGGGGTGTACGGCGTTGTATGCGATTATTGCTGGTGCGTTGTCTGGGCTTTTTTTCCTCGCATTTTCCCGTTTCCCTATTTCCCTCATTTCCTCGTTTCCCTATGGCCCCCATTTCCCCATTTCTCTGTATGATTTATTATGTGGGACGTATACTAACGGTTGTGGGTTATATAGAGATTCTGGTCGACGAGGTGGACGTTTTGCTCGAGGGAACCGGGATAGATGAGAAGTTTTTGGGGATCACTTTGTTCGCGCTCGTGCCGAATACGACCGAGTTTATGAACGCCATGTCGTTTGCCATGACTGGAAATATTGCTCTCAGGTGCATTGTTCTCTTGGTTGGATGTGAATGGTACTAATGAGTGGATTGTAGTATGGAGATTGGTTCCGCATACGCACTCCAGGTGTGTTTGCTCCAGATCCCAGCCATGGTTGCGTTCTCGGCGTGGTGGGATCCACAGAAGATGGGTACAAACGCTGATACGTTTACGTGAGTCTTTCGAGTTTTTTCGTTGATAGGATTGGTGCTGATCAGGAATCAGGCTAATCTTCCCTCGGTGGGATGTGATCGCAATCATCTTTTCCATCTTCTTGTTGACGTATACCTATATCGAAGCGAAGAGTAACTATCATCGTGGAAGTATTCTCATTATGAGGTACGTTTAATTCTACACCACAAAGCATTTTGTATTGACTTTTTTGTAGTTATCTGGTTCTGGTTTCTGGCTTTTATTGGGCACCAACTCCTGCTGAGACGGGCGATCAGGAAGACTTGATGAGCGCGTTCCGCCAGGTGATGACCTCTTCGGCGTTGTCGTGGAAGCAGTACGTCCAGGTGTGGGTCCAGTCTTTGTGGATGCGTTAGGGGCGTTCGGACAGTTCGTCGTATCCATATTTCTTGTCGAGTTTTTCAAATGCATAGCTCCTGACGTTTTTCGATGCGTAACCTCTTATATTTTTCATGACCCCATAGCCACATATATGGCCTGTCGTTTCTTCTGCTTTTCCATATATTTCGCACCAACCTCGCTGATGTGTGTAGTTTAGTTCAAGTTTGTCTGTAAATGCATTCATTCTTTTTTTTTGGACTGGGTGGCGAGTGTATGCGTGATTTGGTTTTGGTGACTAGGTGAGTAGGGTGTAGTGATTTCAGGTCGACTTGTAGGAGTATATTGTTATTCTTCCTTTAGGCGAGGAAAATTGAGCACCGAGGCTACACGAAATCAATCCTCAAAAACACGGTTCCTGTATGCGCGTGTATGAGTATCGAGGAACACATATTTAGCTGGCACTTGGCTTTGTCTCACAGGATCCCAGACGCCATGAGCTTCTCGGCGGCGTTGGCTTGTGCGGCCGAGTCCGTTGGGCCAGTTCCCATGAAAGTAGTCAACTGAACATGTTCAACTGGTTGACGGGTTCATTCTAGTGTATACACAGCATTCGTGAAAAGAAACTTACCGATGGGTACAACTTCCCGGGTTCTCGTCGCAAGATTCTTAGTTCTTTCCCATCTAAAACGGACTTCTAATTGTGTTATCCAGCTGGTAAATTGGCGGACGACTGGCGTATTAGGGTCGAGGACTGGAGCCGGCCGCCCAGTTCTTCGTACCACCTGTAGATATCCACGTAGATAGAGCCGGATGACGACATTGGAGATTTATATACACTTACTTCTTTGAGGGCAAGAGTCTGGTTCAATGGCGCTCAATTAGCTTATTGAACTGACGTCGCTGGATCTTACCTCCTATGACGGCGGGATAGGATGAGGTTTTTTGCGTGAATGTGCACCCGGGATACGTACAATCTGGCTCGTCAAACGGGACATGGTCTGCAAGGATATTCACTAGTCGAGTAGAATGTTCTTACCTTTACTAAAACCTCGTACGCGGATGGTCGTTCCATAGATTCGGCACTCCAGCAATCCACAATTACCGGCCATAAATACGATAAATCACCGGTTATATTCTGATCAGTTTCATGCCCAGGTTGTGCGCCCGTTTGGATCCTTCTTATGATTTCAACGTCGTGAACGCTATCCGAGTACGGTAGTTTTCCCGAGAGAATCTTTGGAACGGAGTATGATCTCAAGGTCTGATGCCTAGTGGGCCTCTTACCTCGTATAAAGTACACCCTAGAGCCCATATATCGGAAGCTTGGGTAGGTGTTATAGTATTGTCCTCGTTGTTGAGTAGCTCCGGGCTCATCCAGCGGGAGATCCCGGCCAGCGAGACAGTTGGGACGAGTGTCGCGAACTCTTGAGCGAGCATGGCAAGCCCAAACTCACCTACCTTCACTACATTATTTTCTCCTATATAAACCTTGCCCTGCAAGTCGTTCATATTCTCAGACTACCAAGACAACTCGGAAATAACGATACTTACAGCGTTGAGGCTTCCGTGTACAATTGGTGGTTCGAGTTCGTGAAGGTGTCTTAGACCAACCGCCACATCATGAATCTCGAAGTTCCGCTACTTAGATATGAGTCGAAACCTGAAAGAAATAGCCTTTACTATATCATATATCACCAGATCCGTGCGCAATTGCCACTTAGACAATTTGGATTTTAGAGCGAGATGTGCAGATTTGGTAAGACTTACATTACGTGCCGTCCCGTGAGGACAATATTCAACGAGTAGATTTAGTCCTTCAGACTCCGCGAACGGCAGGACTCTAATCACGTTCTTGTGCTTGATTGAAGACCACCTGGTAACCCTAGATTCGTAATCCTGTCAGTTGCAATAAATCAGCATAAGATCGTGGGTCCTAAGCAAAGTAAAACTCTTGCTCGCATAAAACCCCTCCAAATTTCGTCTTTGTTCTAAGAACATATTTAGTTAGGGTTAAATTTGCCTTCCGTGAGCTCATAAATATCTGACCTGGTTGTTGGGTCCGCAGCGATACGATATCATCAGCTCGGGAGATATCCGAATGCATTTAGAAACAAGCTATATTTTTCTCAGTTGGAGACCTACGACTACGCTCCATTGAATAATCAAAGGTCACCTTGGAAGGGTACTGAGGGTTCAGCTGTCTCCAAGCTGGCGCTGGTCCACTACTTATATGTTAGTTCCAGTACTATGTTAGTGCTAAGCTATGCAGTGTAACCTTCCTAAAAGCCAAACATTCGCCGCCGCTCCGTGTGCCAGAAACTCCGCCTCCTTCCCTGGGTTGTGCTGGACGAACCGTTCGGATAGTGATTTAGCCACTGGTTGAGACGAGGACGAGGACGCTTCTGGGTTCATGTCAGGGAGTATGGTGGGGGCGGGGGGCAACCACTACAAGGAGATACTATCCCGTCTTGACCCTTGTGGTAAAGCGCCCCGTTAAGATTTGGTGATAAGCGCCTGGATCTGGCGGGCCGTCAGCCACGTGATCAAGAGGAGCTTTGTAGTTCTAACCTCAGTTACCGAGTTTCATACAGACTTGTCAACGAGCCAAGGCGTCCATCATGCCCTCAGAAACTTCTGCTCTTTTGCCTAGCACGAAGTCCGAGGGAACGCAATACGGATGGAATAATCCAGGACCCATGTTCCGTAGCGCTAAACGAGTACTGTAGTCCCAAGACCTTAGCGGGCGCCCCCTGTCTCCCGGCCAGTCGCCTCGCCGCTTGCATTTCAAATGTCCCCCGTCCCTGCTGGTCTCGCCGTTAGGGACAAATCAGCTTTATGTAGATAGATATAAAATAGATAAAAAATTCAATTATACAAACGAAGTAGAGTACTTGAATGACATCAATTGAAGTCGCTTGGGTCCCACCGAAGCCAAGTTCGAGGTTTTGCATCGCGAGTAGAGCATCGTGCTCGCTGCTAGCGCTTTTGGCAATTTTGGAGGATGTGGCGGGCAACTTGAACTCGCCATCACTTGAGTCTTGGGACTCTAGCTTGTCGGAGTCTTCGGTTGTTGCACGTTCGGCTAGTCTCTCAGCAAGATCAGATGCACTAGTTGCATGACAGCCTGATGTAGAAGATGTTGGGGGCGAAATTATCAGCTGTATGCGCTATGTAAATACGAAAGATAGTGCTAAAAGCGACTCTTTTACTCACCTGAGGTGTAACACTCTATGTTGTGAATGTAATAGAACACTTTATCGGCTGCTATATCTTTTCAAAATCACATAACATCGACCACCTGTGTTTGCAGGCGGGCCAGGTTCGAGCTAAGGTACAAATAACAATGCAAGACGATCAGCCGTAGGTCCAAGCCGCACTCGCCGCTTGGTGTCCCCTGTCCCCGCCTGGGCCGCCGCTAGGAGCGGGTCAAGCACAAACAATGCCCAATAGTCTGGGCGCTTAAATCTGTTATGTCATCGCCGCTCAGGTCTTGGGACTACAGTATTTGTCGGTGTGCTCCTAGTCTATGGGATATATACTTCGTTGGATGAATTCGGTGCCATTCAGCCTGGGACTCACTTTATTGAGAACGTGAGTCAGTTGCTTGGGCATAATCGCTATGTGTTTTGACCAGAGCCGTCGCCATAGTGGAAAGACTATGTAGAGGCATATCCAGACCAAGCTTACTGTGGATTGGATGTCTGTTAGCAAATGTACTAGCAGAAAGCTCACGGGGTAGAACTATTGAAATTAATGTGATTAACTCCAGCTCGTAGGGCTCTTAGCTTGACCTGATGTTCTTTAGCCCAACTTCAGACAAGATTGAATATAGCTAGCTAAGAAGCAGTGACCTCGGATACCTTCACAACAAATCCAAACCGTGGTTGGTAAGCGTCCTTGAGCGGATAAGAGGGAGGCGAGCATAGCCACATTACCGCTACACTTTAAACACAGATTATCCACCCAACCCTAGATTCGAGTACCTGGGCCACTGAACCTCCGGAATTATCAAGTGTGACGGCGTATACATCCTTACGAGTCTCAATCTGATAATTTTGCGGTAGCCGGAGCCAGTGAAGTATCAAAAATTGACCATAGCAATATCGTGGCCACGCTTACCCTCCCTAAGGTGCTCGTGAAGTGTAGCCAGCGCTGAGGGATGTGGAGCTCCCTGTTCGGCAAGATATGGGCTGTTGTGCCATGTGCCTTTGCCCTCGACCACAGGCCCATTAGTAATCTCCAAGGTTTCACAGTTGAGCCGCATATAACCACTGCTAGCCACCTCGTTTGACGAAATGCAATCTTTCGTTCATTAGGTCAAAAACCACCCACGAGGAGTGAGCTACTTGCTCGCACGGGATGTGACAGGTATATCCATTAGAATTTGGGGCGGTGTCACCGCTTGTTTGTACCTACAACCTGGGCTGGAATCTATCCTCTGGATACGGTCAGTTGCGCCTGGCTGAAGCAGCAAGACAGGCCAAAAACTTAATCACACAGCCAATCTACACGCCAGAGACCTCTCAACCGAATAATGAGTTCGGAAATCACGGCGTCTATTGTAGTTTGTACATAAAAACACATGGCTGGCTAAGAAGCGCCAGCTTTTTACCAAGCTAACTAAACTTCAATGCTCTCTTGTAGAAACCTGAGCATGCATCAGTCGGAAGGTCACTATAATTAGAGCATTACTCACCTGTCGAACTCCTGATTCTCGAGCAGATCCCACTGAACTTGAACATGTGTTTGAGTTTTAGAATACGGCTGGCACATCAATCGTTCACTCGAGCGGCTAAATCGGTGGCGGCGTCTATACGATTTGACAACTCGAAAGCTATTCGGGGATCTTGGGGCTTGGTCTCTGGCGCCTGCCAGTTTGGCAGTATAATAACCCGGAACCTACTGGTCTGCCTCCCAGAGCCTCTCCCACTTCAGACCTTGTTCGCCGACTTTCAATACAATGCCTGAGCTAGGTGAGCGACACTGCTTTACAGACTCGAAACATAAGCTGAAGCGACCTTTTCAGCCGCACCCATTACCCAACAGCCCACCTCAGTAGCTAAGTTAAATATCAACGACACGGCGAGTTTCACCAAACAAGGTGTGCTTCAGTCTCGGAAACATTTCAAACCCCAGTGCTTACAGCTTTCTTAGGCAACGACAGCCTAGAAGAACCCATGCGTCTGAGGGGAGGATGTGGGGTTATCTTGAGAGTGAGCCTGGGTGCTGGAGCTTGTGGAGGCTCACAGGCATGTCTGGGCCTGCAGAGCAAGCGCCCAGGGACGACCGATGATGCCTAGGCCGAGCACGTGACACCGAACCGCGTTGGTTCGACTCTGCTCCTACGACGAGTCGACCCTCGGTCGGTGTTCATGCCTCGCTGCGCTCGGCCTTCTTTTTTCCCACCCGCCCCCCTTGTCATGTCGTTTCACGCCTGACCTGGCCCACCGACCCGCGAGCCTTGGTTCGCGTCTCGGCGCCCCGTTCCGTCTCTCCTCTGCCGCTAACGCGGCGTCGGGGGGACCCCCCACTCTACGGTATCAGGCGTGTCCTGATGGACACTCATGGCTATACATATGCATCTGGTCGCTCAGTAGCGATCGCAGACCCAGAGTCTTGTTTTGTGGGCTTTCCTGCGCGGAGGAGGATCAGCAACAGGCCACTGACTAATAGTTCAATTGTTCGTTTTTGATACAAGACTGTGAGAGGATGACGACTGGAATGAAAACAGGATTCATGGCTCCCCGCGCCGCTCTGAGCAAGCTGTAAAAGGGGGTATTTAAGAGTCACAGCTCGGCATGACTCAGTCACATTACTCGCGTTTTTCCGCTAACGTGAAAGAGCAGGTCAGTATGATGAAGTTCTCGTATGAGGAACGTTGTGAGGTTACGCGCAAAGGCAACTATGACTGGTGAGATGTGGAAATGAACGCTTATAGGCCAATAGGGTATTCTTGATCGTTTCGGAACGGCGCGTCCACAAATTCTCAAGCGGAGGACGTGATATAAAGCAAGCCGCATGGTGCTTGGAGCTGAGAGACTGAGGACAACTCGTGCTTGAGGATACTCAAACTACTGGCAAATCATGAGAGGCGATCTGTTGACTACAAAAGGCAATACTATTGTCGGAAAGCTGGGCATGCGATCTAAGGAAAATGCAGTGATAGAACTGGGATATATAGTGACTGTATCATAAGCTAATGGATGCGCATATAATTATACGCCGTGAAGCCAACCTTGCTAGCGATTTTGGCGGGGGTGGTAAGGCACGTGATCCGCCCCTGACCCGAACAGGGTCCAACGAAGTATTTAAGGTCCGCATCATCGACGATGCTGCCGATCGTCTACGCGTGTAACGTCACCAGTATCATCGGATCTTGTTATTCTTGTACTTCTTAAACTCGTTTTCAATCTGGCTTCCCTCACTCGACGACCATCTGCCCGAGCCATGAAGTCTCACACTTACGAGCCTTCGCCAGCAACTCCTCCGACCGCCTCCCATGAGACACGTGGACCTGGCTCGCTATTCAAGAGCACCAAAGCCTGGGTCGCTGCTGCTGCCGCGGCTACTCTGTTATTCGTTGGGCTTCAAGTCTGTTGGACTCGAATTGGGCCGACTCACAGCGCGCCGACGCCAGCTGCCTATGTGAGTGGCTGAGCGAGTACGCGCTGTGCTATTTTCACTGACCGGTTTGGTAACAGGCAGTTGCAGTATTGAGTGGACCTAAATCAAATGTAACTGGGACTATTTATTTCTCGCAACCCTCTCCAGTTGGGCCAGTCTTTATTACGGGCGAAATCAAAAATCTCGATCCTGATGCTGAGCGGGGATTCCACATTCAGTGAGCCGGTTCCGTGATTGTTTGAACCATTTGCTCACGCTTGTCCTAGTGAATTTGGTGACGCGACCGACGGATGCATGTCTTCTGGATCTCATTACAGTACGCTGCCCTTTGAACAGGCTTCGATTTTCTGACATTCCATGAAAGACCCACTCGGACAGACACATGGTGCACCGAATGACGTCCGTCGCCATGTCGGAGACCTGGGCAACATTCGCTCCGATTCCGACGGCGTTGCCAAGCTTGACTTTTCAGACAGCGTCATCAAACTCGTTGGGCCATTCAGCATTATTGGGTAGGTTCTGTTGTTTTCAAAACAAGGAATATTCCATTAACACCATGTACAGGCGTACCGTCTTAGTCCATACCGTAAGTGAATCATATAACATGTCATTAGAGTGGTACTCAATACTCCTTTGGCAGGGAACTGATGACCTCGGTCGGGGGGACAACGAAGATTCGCTCAAGACTGGAAATGCTGGAGGCCGTGCTGCGTGCGGTGTGATAGGTGCGTGTCTAATCATAGTCACATCAACGCAACTGACAAAAGATGTGTAGGAACAAGCACTAAGCCATCTGATTGAGTCATCAGATCTCGACATAAGCTGAGGCTGTGTGATTAGATATCTGAGATGAAAGATATGTATTGAACTGTCGTAAAGCCGTACATCTGTGAGTTTTGTGAAAGCTGTATTTAATAATTGCAATTGCTTTGTGAGTGTTTGGTCTCATCGTTTGAACGAAAACATGCAGACAACACGGAGATGTCACGGCGGTTGTAACGATGTGCGGCTACGTGTGTCCCCCAAAATGGTTCGCTGAGCGGATTGCGACAAACAACAATACTTAACATCTTTGCCCAAGGTATTGATACCATTATCCGCACGACCAGGGCAGAATGCGTATGGCAAGTGGTGTTTGAATTAGATAGGGGATGTGGACCGCGCTCTTGACCGACAATTGTCTCGCCTGTGGATGCGGTAAGCCCTCCTCATACTTTATTCTAATCCACCCACCTGCTATGAGTAACCGTTCGACTGGTGTCATTCTAACAAACTGTCATAGAATACAGAACAATCTATAATACACTATGTGATACAGAGTAACCCCTCAAATCCATCAGGCTATGACAACAAACACGAGATCTGCATATATGCACGTCGAGTCGCTAGATAATGAAAACTCGGATTATGGGGAACTTATCCTCACTAGGATGGCTGGTCATACGCCTTACTGGCTAGTATATTACTTTCTTGTTTTGTAACCACCCAACCCGGCCTGTTTGCTCGAACCGTTTAACGTTCATATGTGGTAGTATTCATTTCAATAGGTGCATTATTTCACATTTAATTGCTTCGCGTCCAAAATCTCAGACCAATCTCAAGTTCTGTGACTGAGCGAGTCCCCCTTGGCCATCGTTTGAAGATCAGTCCACATCCGCAGCCAAGACAGCTTCAGGGGCTACGGCCGTTTTCTGCTTCTTCTTCCACCCTACGACTTTACCATGGCGCAGCTGCCCTGCTACCGTCGCAACTGCAGCACCCTTGGTATATACTTTGAGCCCCAAAGTGATCGCGTTATCTTCGCCTTCCACCACCTATGAGACATCATCAGTCAGGGTATCCAGATAGCGGACATTTAACGCTTACATCGTCCTTAATCTTATCGGCATCCACAGGATTCCGAATACAAAGTATTTGATGGGTTGGATCATGTTTGTTGGCACCCATACATTTAGAACATATGTCGTAATCAAGGCAAGATGAGCTGTTTACTCGTGAGTACCATCTCGACCATATATCAGTGCAGCAAAGGTGCTTACTCCAAGCAGTGATACCGGGGCCCGACGATAGGAGAGACCTCTGATCCCAAAGCTTAGCTGAACGTGATTCTGAAATTACCGAATCTACACGCACCCTACACTCATCGCAAGTAAACCCGTAGTGTTCCACTTCGTCCGGACCTTTATTGTCAGAGCCATCCTCGAACTTGTTATCTTTCTTGTCGTCTTTATCGTCCTTTTTGTCGTCCTTTTTGTCGTCTTTCTTATCGTCTTTCTTGTCGTCCTTCTTGTCATCCTTCTTGTCTTTGGAATCCCTATCATCTTTTTCGTCCTTTTCGTCTTTCTTATCCTCGCTATCCAGATCGACGAGGGCGCCAAGCTTCTGAGACGAAGTAGAAAGGTGTGTCGGCGGATTTTGGGCGCTTTCCTTGTCCTCGGCTTTGTTCTCATTATCAACAAGCACACCGGAGCCAGACTCCGAGCCGGCTTCTTCGCTGCTCTTGCCGTCCTTCGCCTTTGACTCATCGCCGGTCTCAGACGCTTTCGCCTCTGCGACATCCGCAATAATCGGAGCCTCTGCCAGAGGGGCAGCTACAACCGTTGGGGCGGGAGGTAGTTTGGTTTGCGATTTCTCGTAGTGCTTGAGCTCGAGAGAGGTGAGATCCTCTCCGCCAAATGTGTCTATAGAAGCCGGAACGAAATCACCGTAAGCTCTGCGAATTGGAGTGGATAAGTGACTATATGCGCTTGCAACGTATATGATCTCACGCTGGGTTGAAATCTGCGCATGGTTGTGGTTAGGGGACACAGTTCATCGCGATATGAGATCATACATACTGACTGCGATCGACTTGGATGAGCAAGCCTCGGCCCAAACCTTGCTGAGTTTCCGCTGGTTCCATTGCTCGACCGAATCTTTGTAGTACGTCTGCATAGAGCCAACCATCAGTGACTTTAGAGTAACGCGTTTGATAAATTCGCTTACCTTCTCACGGAGCTTGTTACGATCGAGTCGAACATGGATAACGTAGTCTCCGGCTTCAAGATTGTCCAACTCCACATGTACGCTGCGGCGCCAAAGCACGTTGTGAATGGATCGCGTATACGGCTCTTCAGCCGGAGCACCTGGAACGTTTGGGATGTATTGTCAATAGCTAGCTACCCCAGTCCCATCGGACCTTACCTTTGCGATAAACCACAAAGTCTACCGACCACATGCTATATCCAGAAATGTCGGAGAAGTAACGGGTGTCAAGCTGTGAGAGAACAATCACGGCAGGAGTATTCTCCGTCACCGACAGAGTAACTGTTGTCGCGTCAGTCCCAGGCAAGTTCGGTCAAAATCGATGAAACTTACAGCTTACATCCCCAAAGTTCCAAGCACACGGGAAGCTGCGAGATGTCACGTTGAGCCACATCGAGGTTATTTTCCAGTCCGCGTCAAATAGCTTGGTGCGTTCGATAGCCCCCCAAGTTCTAAGGAAGTCCTTGTATTCCATTAGGAACTCGCCATCATCGCCAAATGAATGTTTCAGCTCGGGCAAACGTGCCAGCCATTCTGCTGTCCATTCTTTAGAACCATCCGACCACGGGCCTGTCCACTCAGATTTGCCCCAAGGATTACGGATGCGTAGGAATCGCTTGCCTGAGGGAGCCGTGAGGTGTAAATAAAACCAACGCATGACGAAGTAGCCAAGACCCACCATTGACCTCCAAAGCGTTTAGGATTGAATACGCGTGCCCCGGAAAGAGACCTTGTTGATTTGAAGAATAATGGTAAACCCTTGATACCTTCGGCACTATAAGTCATACCTTTCACATCATTAATTCCATCAAGAGCACACCCGAACAGGCGGTCTTTATTAACCCGAAGAAGTTGTTCGTTCCAGAATCTATTCGTGTCTAGGATGTCATGTATGTGGAACTCCGTTGCAACTCCCCTGTATCGTTATGTTGAGATCATTGGTTAAAGCCGCATGCCGTACAGCTACTCACCCACTCAGATCTTCAATTCCCTCAGCCGTAAAACCCCCCGATATAGCCGCATAATCCCCATGCAGCTTTGCGTACGCCTTCTCAAGTAGTGGTCTGTGCTTTCTGAAGTAAATAATTGATTGGCACTCGGGTGCGTGACTACTCACACCCATGTCTCGTTTTCGGTTCTGCTCCGCCCAAAATACAAGGTTTTGTTTCCTTTACGGGCCAACCGTTCATATTTCTCTTTATCGTCATGATATATGTCAGTTTCAGTACGCCATAACTCCTCGAATTTAGGGATCTTCACGAATAGAAGATCATCAATGATAATATCGACCCAACCAGAGTCACGGTAGAAGACGAAGCCGTAGACGCCAACCTCCTCATCACGCTGTCGGCTCGTCGAATATATCAAATTTCAGAATTATTTACGAATGTATTGATACTCACGGCTACGCAGATGCGATCAATTAACCCCTCCATCGCTGAAACGGCTGAGATCGCTGCCATGAACCAACAATCGCCGATGTATCCTTGTGCTACATCGGACGAATTGGCCCCATCGATGAAGAATCGCGGCTATGAATGAGTGTATTAAGCAAATATGTACTATGAATGCATCATGACGAATAGTAGTACCTGGTGAAAGATCTGGGTAACTCGCATGACATCCGATGGGTAGGAGCGGTCACCATCAGGCGTGGCGAGCCCATGAAGACACCTCTCTTGGTCCTCCTCGAGGTCGAACTCAATATCACGGAAGCGAGCATTACGTGCCCTGATAAAGTGAGCGGAATTCACTGATGCGATAGTCTTTTGAGCCTACCTGCAATCTCTAGCAATCGCTTCAACCCGTTTCTTGCAGCGAGTGGTAGCAATATCTAGTTCCTCCGTACATAAAAGCCCCTAAAGGAACCGAAGGTGAGAGTAATTGGTGTCATGCCATAACGTACGTACAGCTCGTTCGGCTTGCTGTTCAAACTCTACGGGGGGTGCACCGCTCCGCGCGAGGATTCGCGGCTGGTTTTCAGGCGCGTTCGGTTTCCGAAACTGAGAAGAAAGGAGCCCAAGCATTGTGCGAATGTGATAACTGCGTCTCGACTGACGAGGACTATCCGCAAACTCTTAGCCTTATTATAATTCATGCATGGGCGCTCCTCATGGTTCCCGGTGTGCCTGACCCGCCTCGGGATCCGTACACCGTGATTAGTCAGCTGGCTTCTTTCGGGCATTCTCGTCGTTCCCGATGTGTTCTTGGGCGCCCAATGAGCACATCTGAATATCTGTTGACATTTAGGGGCCTTGACTCTGTCACTTTGGCTTATTACCTCTGGAGATTAAATTGACAAGCACGGGAAAATTAATACAACAATATCTTCCAGCAGGTTCGAGCCGACTCTGACGAGAAAGTAAACCCACATGGAAATCACAGGTTCATAAGTACATCCACTTTGCTCCTGGTCGGCGCTTCGTCTTCGCCCATCAACAGAAGGTGGTCTCCTTGGGGAAAAGCCATCAGGCGTTGGGTCGCTGGGCCTGGGGTTAGGCGTATCGGGTGTGCTAGCGAGGCCGCTCGCAATGCCCATCGCGGCTGGCCCTTAGTGTTGCAGGTACCTTGCATCTCGTAAGAGCGCGGGTCAGGGCCTGCGCTATCACGTTCCAGTTCCGGCAGCTGGGGAAATTTTTTGAGCATATGATAAAAAATTACAGTCCGGTGCACCATCGGACTATTCCTCTTGGCGCGTTGTTATCAGTTCTTCTGTGGAATCAAGTAGTGTTTTACGCGTCCGCCAACTCGTGGACCGGAGGTCAAAAAATATCGATCTTCAACTGAGTGGCCGCGCATATATGCGCTGAATCTTCGTGTCCGTTATGGAAGGACCCCGTGACGGCGCTAAGATAGTCGGCCGCTTCCTGAATTTACTAAGTCAAGGCGCTGGGCGACTTAGTTCTTGATTTTAGGAGGAAATTGAATTTGCGCGTGGACCAGGCCCTTCTTATACCGGATACCTGAACTGCAAGACTCCAGCCTCGTGCAGAAGTCTTCGTGAGGTGCGCAAGGCTCGACGTCTTCGCCTCCCAGCTTGGTCACACAGTGTGTTGCGTCAATTAGCTCTCCCAACACTCATGTGGGGCAGAAAGACACAAGGACCCATCATCTCCGGTATGGATGTTATTGTGCCTTCGCTTCGATCTGTATGGTCATGGACTCGCACAAATTCAAAGTAATGATATGAGATGAAATGCAATTGCAGAACGTAAGCTTGTTGTAGGTTACATGCTCCGCAAGCACAGTCGAGACAGAAGATTCACAGACATCTATTCATTCAGCCATATTCTTGTGTTCTACCAGAAAGTGATAGTTTAGTGGGTGCCGGTGGCGGAGGACCAGACTGTCAAGGTCGAGGCGAACCCGTTGCGGTTCTGGCTCTGGTTGACGACTGGGGCTGAGTCGACGGTCATCATGTTCGAGGTACCGACAGTCGAGAGCTGGTAGACGTAGACATCTGTTCGGGACGGTTAGACTATGTCCGGAACTGTGACTGGGTTCACTTACCGCTCGAATCGGAGCTGACCTTGGCGATCGAGTTCTGGCAGGTGTAGCCGGGCAAGCAGTCTTGGCCGTAGTTCTATAGATAGATGTAAGCCAGATAAAATAGTGTGCAGCAAAAAGGCAAACCTGGAAGAAGCTGTACAAGCCGGCGCCGTAGACGAACACGTTCTTCGAGCTCTTCACGTTAAGACCCCAGGCGGCGTTTCCGTTCGTGAACGAAGGGTCATTGTAGGCCGAGTTGATGCTGAAGGGGGTGGGAGGAGCCGGAGAGGGTTGATAGTAGGGCTGGGAGTACGGGTTAGTACAATCAACTACCGAACGGGGAGAGACGCTTACTGTCTCGGTCTGGATAAGGCCGGCGTAGACGTTGTTGGAGTTCACGAAGCTGTATTGGTAGAGCGCGTGATGCTCGACTCCAGTACCGACAAGCCAGACGGGGCCATTTGTAGACTCGCTAAGAAGTCCACGACCGGAGTAGACGTCGATCTGTCCTTCGCTGCCGTCCTCACTGATAGGGATAAGTTATCAGTCCTACTCCTAGGATCAGGTACTAAGATTACTCACAGATCGTGGTCGGCGGCCCAGACCCACGTGCCTTCTGCGTACATGCTTGCCTGTTTCGTGATGTGAAGGCCAAGGAAGGCAGCAGTGCAGGCGGCAGTCGAAGCGTGAGCCGTCCTAGCCTTGCAGTTGCTCACGTCGATGTTCGTGCCCTTGGCGCCGCCGAAGCGGATATGAACGTCCCAAGCCGCGGAAGTACCCTTCTGGCCGGAGGCGTCGGCAGTGTTCCACTGGATGCCAATCGCACCCTGGCTTCCGGAACGAGTAGAGACCACGATATCGCTGATCTCGGTAGCACCCTTGTCGCCGGCGTTACCGACCTGGACGACGGGTGTGGGCGAGTTCTGGTTGGAGAACGCAGAGCCGCCGCCGATGATCGTTGGCCAGATTTCGCCGACGACGAACGAGCCGGTCGGGATCTTGATGGTCTTGGTAACGTAGTAGCTGCCGGCGTCGAAGTAGATGATCTTGCAGCCCCAGTACTTGTCGAACACCGCCTGGATCGCGGCGCTGTCGTCGGTCACGCCGTCACCCTTGGCGCCCTCAGCCTTGACGGAGACGAACTCTGGAAGGATCAATTAGTCAGGACTTTAAGCATATGATCGCGGGACACTCACGGCTGGGAGCATAGTTGAGGTACTGAGGCCTGGACCTCGAGAAGATCTTGCCGGTCGAGTCGAGAAGCGCGGAGGGCTTGGCTGGGGCGTTGATCGTGGTCTGGCCGTACTTGGGCGAGGTTCCAGTGCCGGTGTAGACGTTGCCTTGAGCCCACTGCCTGATCGTCTTGTCTCCGCCAGCAAGAACGACACGATTGCTGCTGTCGACAACACCGTTTTGGACACCGCTGAACTTGACGTTGTCGAGCAGGATGGAACCGCCGAAGGAATTGGGCTGAGAGGAGGAGGTATGGATGAAGGTCGGGGTGTTCGTGACAACCGCATCTACAATCACTTCGCCGCCAACGGTCTGCAAGAATTGAAAGTTTAAACAACTGGGTGAGATAGTGAGGTTGTTAAACCAACCTGTTTATCATTCGTCAAGCCACCGGTGGTGATATCGAAACCGGTTTTGCAGTTACTGTTTACGATGAGTGAGTCCGACTGTCG
Source organism: Ceratobasidium sp. 395 (assembly GCA_019616345.1). NCBI lineage: Eukaryota > Fungi > Basidiomycota > Agaricomycetes > Cantharellales > Ceratobasidiaceae > Ceratobasidium > Ceratobasidium sp. 395. Next base: position 17,407 of record WSTH01000090.1, on the reverse strand, counting down.
TGCTGCTCAGTAAGCTACGTACATAACCTTGACATCTTGGAATGTCCATCCCCAGTTCCAAGCTGCGAACACGCCAGTTTGGGCGTTGGCGACCTATGAGGAAATCATTAGTACCGAGAGCGACGACAGTCGTACACTCGATCAGACATACAGTGATGTTGCGGACAGTGAACTGCTGGTTGCCGACCCAGATACCGAATTTACCACTACAAGCCCGTCGATACGATGCTCCAGGCGCGACTGAAGCTATACTCACCCGTTGAAGTACAGATCGGACATGAAGCCTCCAGACCCGTTCTCCATGAAGATACCCTGGTGGTTGTTGCCACCAGCCTGAGACATCTCCACACGGACGTTGACGAGCGTAGTAGCCTGGGAAACTACAACCGGGCGATCAGATATATACCCTTGTCGTTAGCTAGAGTTGAGCTAACCTTGCCAGTGGAGACCAGTAGCGGAAGCGGAGGCAGGCATGCGGCGGAGGTCGATGACGAAGTTGCGAACGGACCGGAAGAAGTTGTTCTGGTTCACCCAGTACTGGGCTCCACCGCCGCCGGGGATGTACGGGTCGGCGTCTAGAAACCGAGTCAGCAAGCGCTCATCCTCCGAGCAAGGAGAAAGCTCACCGATGACGGCCATGCCGCTGAAGCCAGCGGCAGCGAGCAGAGTGGGAGGGTTTTTAGCGTCTCCCACGACCGCCGTGTAGTAGAACGGGATGATGGGACTTGAAACAAGATACTAGACTGGGTGTTCGCGCTAACGGGCGCTAGGATGGTATAATAGGAAATAGATAATCGTATTAAGTATCAGACGCATACAGATGATTGAACCACGTGCTGTTTGGGTCAGGGGAACCCCCCCGGGCGAAGCCCGGGAGCGTGGGTCGCATATGGTCGGCAGCCCGCCCGCAAGCCAGCGGAGGCTCGCCCCCAGCTGGGCGTCATGGCGCCCAGACGAAGATGGCGAGTGGGCGGGCAAGCGATATGCCGACAGGCATCACCCCCGCAAGGAGCGGTCCGTGTGCGAGCGTGTGATGCCGCCAGTTTTTATCCGCACCGTGTGGGACGCTTGCAGGCGATCCTGATTGCGCCAGTACATCAGCAAAACTCAGTTTGGATACATAGCGCTATATAGCGGATATATAGCAGTATATCCCTAAATGCCACCCCCCCATGTTTATATCAGATACATAGCGCTATATAGCAGCTATAGATCCAGCAAGGCAATACACATGGCGGATACATAGTGGCTATGTAGCGGATATATAGCAGCTATATAGCGGCTTCATAGCCACCCTGTTGCCACATAGCGCTATATAGCCAGCCCACGTGCTATATAGCAGATATAGATCCGCTACATAGCCGCTATATATCTGCCATGTCGTGTCTATAGATATGCCGGGTGGCTATACAGCTGCTATAGAATCATCCTTCTACCGGTGGCTTTGCATCGCTCTTGGAAACAAACAATATACGGTTCATAAATCAAATAATATTTTAGGTCCAGTTATAATACGTGGGTCAAACAATTGTAGATGTAAACAACAGAATCCGGCTGAGGGGAAAGATTATATCTGTTGAGGATGGACGCCTCAGCAGTTCATGGTAGGCAAGGGAGAGGACGAGGAGTACAATGCCTGCAAACGATCAGGACTCACTATCATGAATATCTAAGACATTCGTCGCGTCGGATAAATGGGCGTGCTAATGAACTGGCGCAGTAAGCCGAACAGGCTTCATACCAGGAGCATACCGCAGCATGCCGCAGCAGGCACGAGCGGCGACTGATGGAAGAGAACAGCGATTGGGTTAGCACGATCAATGGGGGTGGGAGTTTACTCACCTACCGCGAAGTGTTGCGAACTCCGCGGCGGGCGGTGTCAAGTATAAGACATTCGGGTGAACAAGTGAAGTGACGCGGCAGGAGGTGAACCGAATACGCAAGAAGACAAACACGAGTTAGAACAGGCCACAAGCACAACGCCGTGAATACTCACCGTATGTCGAGTTGTTCAGGCGCAGGCACTGGTGATGCGTGCTGCAATTGCCGGCAGCAGCGGTGGATGGAAAGCGGGCAGCGGGAGGTGGTCGTACACCGCCGGTTAAGGCTGGGCGTGCTTGTTGATCGGGGTCGCATGTCAACGGAAGCGGGCGCGTGAGCGAGCGACCAAGGCGAGCGAGTAGTGTGACGGGAGGTTCGGCAGACGCGTCAGACAGCGTCCGGCGTGAGCGTGAGGGAAGGCACGTTAGCAATGGCCGCTGGCGCCGTGAAGCAAACGCTCACCATACGATGAGTTGTTCAAGCAAGAGGCGCGGATGGCGGGGCCGCGGTTGCGACGGCTGGTGCCGCCGACGTTGGGCGAAGGTATCGATCGGAAGACGGGCGGCAGGAGGCGGGCCCGTGTGTCGGGGCTGGGCGTTTGGTCGTTGGGCGCCGTCGTGGTCTCGGGAGGTGGGAGACGGGAAGCGAGGGTGAAAAAAAACTGGGCAGGCGGTTGCTACGAGACCCTGAGCGGCACGTGAGCTGTCGCTGAGGGCTTGTTTTGCATCCGCCAACATGTTTAACTCCTCGCCACCACATCTCCACCACCTGCTCTCGACTCGCCCTCCGGAGCACCCCTCCTCTGCTCTCTTGCTCGCAACACCCGACCGCCGCGGCCCACAACGCGCTTAGAGCGTTTCTCAACATCAGTTTGTTTTCACGGTAAGTGTTCCGCCCGTGTTTGATGCTCGAAGCTGAAGTTGACGTGTCGCACCTCTGTTCCGCCTTGGCCTCCAACTTGCCCAATACATGCCGTACGCTGTGTCTGCCCAACGCGCGCCGAATGGTATTTGCTGGACAACACCTTGCGCCGTCTGGTCATCTCCGCCTCCACTCGAACAGGCCTACATAGTGAGTTCCTCGCACCCTTGTCTGTATTTGACGTTGACATTCAGCTATATCACCCATCTACCCCTTGCCGCGTGCGTCTCGTGCTGGCTTTTGTGTCCTGCTCTGCCGTCATCACTTGGCTCTCGCCCTAGCACACATTTACGACTAGTAAGTAACTCATTCGTCCTTTGATGACCTGTATGGGACGTTCACGTTTTCCACTCCCATCACCCAGTGCTGCCGCTATATGAACTCATATTCGCGGCAGAAACCGCTTCCGCGATCGTTGTCGCCTTGGCCTCCATTGGCAAATGGTAAGCCCCTAGATTACCGTGTCTATGGCCACTGATAACTCTGCTTCACCTTCACCCACGCTTATGACCTCGCACGGGCATGCACACGCTTGCGGCCGCCTGCAGAGTGCTCTCCTTGAACGCCACCACGCTTGCAGGCCAACCACAACCTAGCTAGGACTATAGCAGCGAGTAGCATGACCATCTCTAACACTCCACCCGCCACAACTGCCCGCCGCAGCTAGTGATATCACCCAGCCCTTCGCGCGGGCCACACTACTGGAGGCTCCAACGCATATGTTTTTAGTGCATGTATTATAGTCACACGCATACCTAAAATATTATTTGATTTATGAACCGTATATTGTTTGTTTCCAAGAGCGATGCAAAGCCACCGGTAGAAGGATGATTCTATAGCAGCTGTATAGCCACCCGGCATATCTATAGACACGACATGGCAGATATATAGCGGCTATGTAGCGGATCTATATCTGCTATATAGCACGTGGGCTGGCTATATAGCGCTATGTGGCAACAGGGTGGCTATGAAGCCGCTATATAGCTGCTATATATCCGCTACATAGCCACTATGTATCCGCCATGTGTATTGCCTTGCTGGATCTATAGCTGCTATATAGCGCTATGTATCTGATATAAACATGGGGGGGTGGCATTTAGGGATATACTGCTATATATCCGCTATATAGCGCTATGTATCCAAACTGAGTTTTGCTGATGTAAACAAAGTACGCATCCGATTTCCAGCGTCCTTTGACGCGCACGATGTCAGTAGGCACCCCGGCATCCAAATACGCATTCGTTCCGCCGATTCTGAAGGAGTGGCCTGTGAGCCGTGGCAATCCGGCGGCGCCCCAAATTTTATTGCAACGATTAAGGAAGACTTCCTTGGTTAGGCAGCGCGGTTCACCGTGCATGTTGAGAAATGCAAATAGGTGGTTGGATTTGTCCACGCCGGCGTTGATTTTCAGATGGTTCGTGAGTGCAAAACTCGGGTCTGCATGGCCGCGTTGATGAGGGATGTTTATCTGCTCCCCGGAAACCCCAGAGGTTTTTGTTCGAGGCAGGGAAAGCGCAACCGATACGCCTACAGAGGGGGGTTTTTGTAGTGCAGACCTTGAAGGGTGTGCTGAGGGGTCATGTCGCAGCCGCGACGTGCCTAAAAGTTCACCAAGGCGGCATTGCCCCCAAAAAGCGACAGTGGCGGCAGCAAAGACCGCTGCGTCGAGCGGGGCAGTTAGATCCAGTTCGCTGTACAGTGTCTGTAACATCTTGATAGTTGCCGGCGGTCTTGGCGGTTTCTTCGACGCCGCTGGCGCCTTGTTCGATACGCCCTTGATTATCATCTGCAGGCAAGGTGTCGTGTTCCATGGAAGATTGTGGGCATTATGCCACGCGTGCAGAGCTGATAGTGCGTTAGCTGCCGTCGCACCAGATTTGGAGCCCACAAACGATGCCGCAAAATCGAACAGTGTGTTGCTCGTGGCGGGAAAACGATCATCGAGCGGAATTCCAGAGGCATTACAGAACTCCCAGAAGCGCTTCACAGTGGATACGTAGCCAGATAAGGTCTTAGGAGCAAGTGAGCTAGATAAGGCAGTGTGCCTAGCCACCGCTCTTGGTGTGCCATCCGGCTGAGGGAAGAAGGGGGGAGCTGGTGGGTGTTCCGAGGTAGGTGGTAGTGCAGGTGCTGCGTTTGCTAGGGCGGGCGTGGATCTTGATTCACTGGCCGACAGAGTTTCCCTCCAGGCTTCAATCCGACGCTGTCGAGAGCTGCTTAGGTACGGTTCAGCCATTGCGGCAGTTGATGGACAAGACGAATGTTCTTGAATCACGTGTCATTCCACATATGCAGCCACATGTACTATGACAAACACATACAAATGAGGCAAGGTACTGAGGAAGGGTAATGCGACCGTCTACGGGCAACGCCGCTTGGGGCGTCGGCAAGGAAGTGTGGCATTTGGGTCTACGAGCCACTTACCTACCGACCCATCTGGAGTTGGACTTGGATTGAGCATGGCAAGGCCTGGGGGCGCCGTTCCTCGTGAAGGTGCATCCGCAGGGTTCTTGTCAGTCGGAATGTAAATGATGTCAATGTGGATGTTATGTGCCAGTGCCTCTGCCATAATCCGCTGCAGTACGGCGTTTTGCTGATCATTTCGCGAACGACCAGCTCGGATTGCCCCGATCACCCCTTGGTTGTCCGAATGGATGGTGATGGTAGCGTCGTGCACGTCCCGCAGTATTAGCGCATACAGGGTCATTTCAACCGCAACCATCTCTGCCCAGCCAATGTCCCTGCCGGCTGATTCCCAACCGTCTTTAAGTCTCCAGAAGGCAAATTCGTTGTCAATTATGATGCCAATCCCGAAGGAGGTTGAGGCGTCCATGAAACATTTCACATCCGAACGGGGCGGTAACGGTTTGAGGAATGAGCCGCAGTCTCCGTTAGTTAGCTGGTCTAGCCACCATGCAGCATCTTCCGTCGCGCGCGCCGAACGTTGCCTGGTCTTGAAGCGGTCCTGATACCGGTGAGAGAAGGTGGCTGTGAACCTTGAAATGCCAACCACACGTGAACGGCCTTCCGGCAAGGCAAGCGCGCAATGGATGAGGGAAACGAGCAGGCTCTGGGTGCTTTGCAGCGATACGCACTTTGAGTTCAGCCACTCGCGAATTTTGTTTGCAAATTTTTGCCTTTTCTCGGTTGGGATGGACACTCTGCGTGATGGAATATCCCAGAGGAAGCCGAGGTAAAGGAACCACGTTGCGAACGGCTTGGTTTTGGCAATCTTCCAAGGTATGCCCAGAACCTTTGCCAATTCATAGAGGTCCTCCAGAGTATACGGGAAAGCTTCGGGCACGATGCCAGGAACGGGTGACCTGAAGAAAAGGAAATCATCGACCCATTTCACCGCTGGACCAAGACCACGAGATGTGCATAATTCCAATAAGGCATCACCACACCGGCCAAATATTCCGCCAGAGCTTGCACCTCCGAAAGGCACGCAGTGATCCACCCAGCATTGTCCTTCCCAGTGTACCACAATGTATGCTTGATGTTTAAGTAAGACCGGCATCCGTCTGTATGCTGCGTCGACGTCTAATGTGGCCGCTTGTGAGCCAGGTGGGAGGCCCAGAAGAATAGCCACCACTAGTGAGAAGAAACCCCACGACGAGGTAAAGGCAAGCGGATCAATTTTGGAGTTAATGGAGGATACATCGGGATCGTCACGCGGGTATGAGAAGTCTTGTATGACACGAAAATCACCGGGGGAGGAAGGTTTGTCCACAACACCAAGGGGGGAGGCGCGAAAATGTCCAATCAATTGAAAAAGAGTGTCAGGGGTAAAAGGACCCGAGTACCGACCAGCCTCAACCTCCTTAGCAATGTGCTTCCGGATAATCTCTGGCCGGTCAGTTGCGGATTTGTGATTAGGGTGAATAATAGTGGAATCGAGAGCAGATGAGACGCCAAAACTAAAACCACGACGAAGTCCAATAGGCAGGTCTGAGAAACGATCTAGTAGCCCGGCATCAGCCAGGGCCGATTCCCACGCATCCGCGTGCAGTGGCGTGACGATGCGTCTAGGATCCCTTGGAGCAGGTTTGGGCACCATGTCCTCGGTTGCCGCAGAGGGAGCAGACATGGTCCCTTTTACAACTCCTGTCACTACAACGGTTGGGGCCGTTGAAACGCCAGCAAAAAGGCTTACCATCAAGCACCCACTTCCCTTCATCCGACAGAGCTGCGCGCAGCGGCGGATTAGAGCAATCCATGGGCCGATGTCCGGGGGTGCCACACGCGAAGCAGCGCCCTGAGAAGCCTGAGGTGCCTGCTCCGTCAGATCGGGGGTTGGCCTGCTTGCGTGTCACAGGGGCAGAATATGTCCGGGTGGTTGAGGCGGGGGCCCGGGATTGCGCGATGGCGGCCGTGGCAGAGCGGGTCAGATCTTCGAAGCGTTCCGCCTGCTGGGTGGACCGGCAGGCCTCGAAGATGTTGTACTGAAAAATACCAGGGTCAAGCTCCGGGTTGTTGACCGAGCGCTTACGAACGGCGATGTCGTACGCGAGGAGTAGAGGCCAGTTGACGGTTAGAAGGGGATGATGCCTTATGATGTCACCGTGTAGCACCCAGCGTTCAACCCACGGATTCAGGATCATCCGCAGGATGGCGATGAAGCGCTGGAACGCGCGCTCCCACACCAGAAACTCCATCGAGTTCTCGTTGAGGTCGGGCAGGGGCTGAGCGACATATATGGTCTCGTGTGTCACTGGGTCCAGTTGCGTCTTGTATGTCGTTGCGGCCAGGTGCAAGCTAGATTGCTTGTTGTACGCATCGGTCAAGTATACAAGGGATACGTGCGAGACCCAGTTCTTCTTCAGAAAAAGGTCGACGATGTTCTGCGCGACAAAACTGAAATTCGCGTCTGCAACAACACCGAGTGCCATCGGGGGGCGTGGGTTTTGGGCACTATGGAATTGGCCAATGTTCAAACCGAGGGGTTGGGCGGGGGCCGCTGGTGCGTGGGCTGGTGACACAATAGTCAGCACGATGTGCAGGTGAGGGCATGCGGCCCGCTTGCGCGAGATGATGAGCGAGAGCGAGATGTGAGGCGTAATAGACGTGAGGCGTGAGGCCAAGGGCCAGTGCCATGTCATGCCGTTGCGAGCCACTTGGGCGGTGTAGGATGCGAGGCAGCGAAATGCGCGAAGCAGTTGCATTATATGCGCTGCCGGAATGGTGGTGAAGGATGATGTATTAACGCTTACCTTCGAATAACTCGGCCGCATTGAGATTCGCCCGTGCCTGCGCAAGCTGGGCGAGCGCGTTCTCCAACTCCGCCGCTGCCGCTGCCCGAGCGGTCGGACCTCGTGGAAAGATTGGGTCTTGTGCCGATCCCCGGTCGCCGACCATGGACGGGGCAGGAGAGCGCGAGCGAACACTTGACGCGGGTCGATTCATCGGGGGGCTCACGCTCCTCGAGCTGATGGTGATTGGGCGGGCGCCAGATCGAATAGTCAATACCACCGAGGCTCGTTGGCTCCTAGCCTCAGGGGTACGCGGTGTGTCCGGCCTGGGATCCGCTGGCCGCGGTGGCGGCGGGGGCTGTTGATTTCCGCGTCGACCCCTCCGAGCGGGGATGACCGGGGCCGCGGGCATGCCTGCCGCGGCAAAGCATTGGTCGACGGTGCCACGCTGGACACACGGGCCGCACGAGGGGAGGTAGCGGTCGCAGCGCGAGTTTCGGACGGTGCATGGACCACAACGGTGATTGCTTTTCTCGCGCGCGCGGGGGCCGTCGCCCTGGTTGATTGCCGGAGGGGGAGGATGCTCCTCCTCGATTTCCTCGTCCTGGTCGTCGTCATGCCGTTGGGCATTACTGGCCACGTCTTCTGCCCTGGAAGCGACAGAGCCGCCCCTCAGATCTGGGGCATCGTTGACATCGGCCTCCGAGATACCGGCCATGGTTGACCGTAGATGGATATATGGAAAAACGAGTGTGAGAGGGCCGCAAGGCTAGGAGGCAGGAAGCAGGAGGAGAGCGAAAGAAAACGAAGGGAAGAGAAGGGATGCATGTACTTACGCGTCCCGTGCCCCTTATAAAGCCGCATTCGCTGCGCTGCCTCGAGGCCGCGCGTGGTCTCGACCGCATGTGGTGGTTGCGGCCAAGAGAGATCAGACGAATGTGGCTGGCGAGGCACGTGACGCCCTGGCGCCAATGCTGCCACCCAGTACCGATCTCGCGCCTCCGCAGGCTGCGGCGCGACCTCTCACAAGTCAATTAGACAACGGCGTAAAAGAAGCGGGCATAGACAAGCTCACAGTGCCAGACGGGAAGTATATCAAGCCAGGAGAGACCGTGCTCGAGTGGCAGCCGTTGCCGCAGCGATTGCCGTCCGAGATGGCGCGGTTGATCGCCGCGGTATCATCTACGATGCCCAGTTAGTAGATGCTGTGGGTGAAGCTGCCGAACTACTTACCGGTGACACCGTCACCCCTCGCGCCGTAGTCCTTGACGTTGCGGAACACCTTGTAGCCGGAGGGATTGGAGTTGTACGGCGAGCCTCCTCGACGAGTGATGGTCTGCATCCAGTATGGGTCACCAGCAGCTGCGGTACCAAGCCCCAGAGGGGCTGAGCAGGTTGACCCGAGGGACTGAACCGAAGTGACGAGATAGGCTGCAGCAAACGCTACGACCGACGCGGCGGCGCGACCGAATAAAACCATAGTGCAGTACAAGCCAATGGGCAGAAGAAAGCTGCAGCTGGAACTGATGGTCAATGTCGGTCGATATTGCACGTTATATAGCAGAGCGGATGATAATGCCCAGGCTAGGAAAAAATGATTCTCGAAGGTATGCGATGTTTAGTTTGCATTGTCGGAGACAGTAGAGCGACAAGCGAGTCTACTTCCAGGATCGGCCGCATTGTACGTCGTACGTGAGCGCGAAAGAGAAGCAGGTCAGTTTCTAACAAGAACAAGAAACACGTCACGGGATGCCCGGCAAGGCCTTCCGATCCCAAGCGACATTTAGCCATGCATCAGGTGTCGATATCGTATTTTCCTTGTGGTTCCCCATCAGTGCCAAGTCACGTTTCGTAACCGATGGCGACAGAGGGTTGCCTTGGCTAGTATCAGGATTTCCGATGAAGAAACAACATGACTAGTGGTTGAGGAGAACTGACAAATGAGATACAGCCGAAACTAGCCTTATGCAACAGAGTCACGTGACATCTCACCTCCTTGCCTCAAAACCCTGACCGCTTTACAGTCGCCTAATCTTCTTATTGTATGTAATCCTGCTCGTATAGAAAGGTAGAATAGACTAGACCGCTTAACTAGCCCACAAGCTTTCACGTCTTCATTGACCCCCTTCATGAACCCTTAGGTTTCGAAAAAATATCAACAATGTGACATTTTGTGTGATATATGCGTAATATCGACTCACTACAGCCATTAGTGATAGAAACCTAATGGCTCCACGAAGATCGCTAATGAGGACATTTGAACTTGATCGATTAGTTAATGAGACAATGTGATACACTTCTATAAGAGTAAAATCACAATACATGAGCTGGGGACTCCAAAGCGAGATTTTTCGTGCTAGGCGGTGGAATGTCACCGCACTGAATGAGTTTCGCCTCTGTTATTTTTACATTTGATTTTGGTGGCTTCCGCCCTAGAAAATATTCCCATAACACTCCGTTTCTTTAGGGTTGGAGCTCATCTGATCGATATTTGTCTCATGCTATCACAGCATATATTCGTGCAAAACCTTATATACATAGAAGGAAGCGTCAAGGCGCGTGAGATGTCGGGCACTACTAATGACAACGGTGGAAGAACCACCGCTGCCTCGCCGCACATACTGCAGGACTCACTACGTTCTACTAACAAGCCATCAGCTCAATGGTGTAAGATGGGGGGGAGGGGGTGCGGTGTGGCTAGACTATGTACGGTCATGTGTAAATGTGGTATAGGATATGCATACATCTTTGGATTAATCACAAGCAAGTCAGAAATTAAGCCGAGGGTCGGTGTACGCGTCTAGACTGCCGGCATTTCTGGTCCTTCAAACCGTGAGAGTGATAAGTTGGGATGCCCTACACATGAAATTTGCGTTCTTGTCCAAGCAGTCGCGTGAGCAAGTGGAGCAGAGGTGGACTCATGTAAAGTAGAGAGTGACAACATGTTGAAAACGCCTACGAATTTGGCCCTACCCTTAACCTCAACAACTGTCTAGCCAGCAAGCGCTGATTTTTTTCCATCCAATGTCTGGTATAAGAGCCGAATGACTGATGGGGTCTTGAACTATTCTTCTGTCAAAACCTCCCCTTTTATTAGGGGCTTTACAATACGCGAAACTGGGGCCCAACTGGTACTGTACCTGAACTAGTATGCCCTAGCTCGGACCGAGAGCTGACGTACCAGTTCAGGGCTGCTATGGATAGTGATAGTATTGAGTACTATAGTGAGCATGGTAGGTGTGAGACGTAGGAGCTAATTGTTGTAGAGCCCAGCGACCGTTACTTCGTGGTGGTCAACTTGTAGATTGTGATTTTGACGCAGAATTAATTGTATGTAGCGACTCATGCGTGAGGATCTTCAAATCGACAAACGTGGCAGAACAACGCCAGATAGTGTATCAATATGTGACTCAGACGCGACAGCTTGAGTCATGTATGATTAAAGTGCGAGTGGCGGATTGGCTAATACAGGGTCCCGCCAATCATTTCAAATACCTAGTATATAACAACTGATCTACCACGCCACATCTTGCCACAGCCGCAGTTTGACCTCAGCGCACGGTTTTACTGTTTTGCTGTCGTTAGATGAATGTGATTTGAATCATGCTTGATGACACTACCCTACGATGCTTACTAGATGATTCTGATTATGGTGGCGAATCCACATCGGCACCCTATGCGCTTCACTCCTTCCTAGGTTCGGCTGTTAGCCCCGGACGCCTGTTTTTATCTCACCAGGACTTATAGGGCTTCTAAATCCGGATCTTTGGAGTGACTCAGGGCGAGAGGCGATCTCCTCATGTGAGTCATGATCTGACCCACATATGTGAGTTTGGATTGTCATTGTGCTCGCGTAACACTGACTACATGCAGCCATGTCTCGTGTGCCACTCGTGCACAATGACAATCCAAACTCAAGTCAAGGACTCCACCTCAACACTACTTAATCACTCGCTCGCGGTCTTACCAAGACTACGGGCGCTCCAGTTACCTCGACGCTGGTCGCTCAACCGCCTAGGTGCAACAACCAATTTATCGATTTAGATAAACATGATGAAAGACACACAGTAGAGGGATATTGCGATACTATTCACTGTACACTAGCTAGCGCATATATACAAGTTATAGACAATAGAGAGACAGAGATACAAGGGAGATAAGCTACAATAGTAACCACGGATAGTTATCCTACAAAGGTGAACGCATCTACAATAGGTAACCGAGTTATCATGTTTGCTGACCAACTTCAAAACAGCCAACTGAGGCGAGCCCAATCCATTTATTGTCTATCTGAACAGCTTAAACTAGCGATCTTTGATATGTAGGCTGTCACAAGCCCCGGGAAGCAGTTACTGGGTGATGTGTATTTCCCATCCCGGCTGCGTGTTCAACTGAGTGTTCTTGGTTACACCCCAGCAGATCGCTACTTCAACTGTGCCGCATGTGTATCCCAGTGCAGAGCGGATAGGCGTACTCAGCTGTACCAAGCAGGTGTCCCGAGTCTGTTTACTACCGTCCAGCCAAGTCCCATAGTAGAGCTCGGCTCTATCTTTTATATTGGTCTTTTACCACTTTTCATTGATAACACAAGAAGGTTGTACACAGTCTGTGATAGTGCTAATTTGCTCCAGCCAAAACGAGTGTTCGATAGCGATACGGCTGCCTGGATGGAGTTCGCTTATCTAGCATTGCCAATATAATCTCCTGGCTCGCTCGACCCATCAGGTTTTGTCGAAAGAGAAGCTAATCTCGAGGCCAACATCCTCGGATTTGATTCTGATGGGATGAGCTATAGAATCAAGTTTAGTTTATTCTCCATACCATTAACTCCTTTTCTCTATTTCACAGTTGTGCGGCCATCAGATCCCCCTCCTCTGTCTCCCACTGCGAGCGCTCATCTAGATCTGAATCAAGTGGTTCCTCCGATACGTCTAACTCTTCGTCGTTATTCTCGAAATCTAGCTCGGGCGACGTCGCTACCATTTCTACTCCCCCTAATTTTTCCTGGTCACTCGAAGAGCAATCTCTGAGCAGGGGGGAGTTGGAGATCAAGCTAGGGGCTGACACCTTTATCGACGGACTCAAGACTCAGCGCAGGCGCCGTGGCTCAGGGGGGTCGACTGTCAAGCTTAAATGTCCATGGTGCGAGAAGAAGCCTGAAAGGCGTCCCTGTGAGCTCAAGGTCGGGATCGTGTTGAAGCATTGAGAAAGATCACTTATTCGTGAAATGTAGCAACACATGAACATCGAGCGTGGTTTGAAAGGCAAGCATCAGCGAAAAGTTGGAGTTTGGTCAGGCTAGCCTTGAGAATGTTACCAGTGTTCCCATGCCCGCATTCCGCATGCACTCGTGCGTTCGGTCGGCGGGCGAACCACAACCGGCATCGGGACCACGAGTGCCCGCTTCGTCCAAGTGCGAGGAAATAGTCAAACGTCGTTAACGTCCCGCTTACTTAAGTCCAAATGTAGCCTGAATTGTAATTCATCGGATGATATGTCTAAATCCTTCAAATGTACCAAAGCAGCTACGAAAAGTTAGCGGAGATTGTCGTAGCATTTATCCGGTCAGATATCGTGGTTCCTCATGCTCGCTAGTCCGCTCGGGCGATTCGACCGTTCAAGGTCGATCAGACATGTGCTACACGTATGGTTATATATGTGAATTATCTAAATATGGGCGTTAAAGTTCCTTTCAGGCTTCATACTGTTAGAATGAGGGGGATCCTCCACCACGCAAACGAGACGCCGAGAGTGACGAACACAAAGATTGGAGGTTGATAGACTAGGTTAGACAAAAATGTGACAAATGAGTAGGAGAGATCAATAGGCCTAGCGGAGAGAGGTAGGCAGACGGACTTTGGTAATTAGTCTATACAAGGTTGGTAGGCGAAAAGAATCGAAGACCCGCGAGAATAGCCAACACGGACTCCAGGTCACGTGCTCGGTTGAACGCAGGCATACATCCTGGTGCTTCCCCCCGACCCGTATGTTCACACGGGCTCAAGTACACAGCTCACACAAGAAGCTCAAATAGATAAGCGTGGTACTTATCTTGGTCAACATAAGGTCCGTCATTGACATGGTTCCTGAACACTGCATATATGCACCTCTTATACCGATTTGCAAAAGTACTCGCCAAGCGCCGAGAAAAGCTTGTCGTTTGGGGAGTTGCAAAAATCACTATATCTCCGCCAAGTCGAGTCCGATTTGTACAGTGGAGAGACCATTATGATTCTACAGCTTATTCAAGCCTCATAGTATACTCCTAAATAGGAGAACGTCAGTTCTCAGCGGGTTGACTTTTTGTAAAGTTTGTCAAAGCGAGTTTTGAATGTGCCATGATTTTTTCGGATATCATGCGAATCTAACAAGCCAAATATCATACAGATTAGACTCGATTTGGCGGAGATACAGTGATTTTTGCGAAACCACAAACGACAAACTTTTTTCGGCGCTTGGCGAGTACTTTTGCAAACCGCAATAAGCCATGAAACGGGTATATATCCGTGCGAGCTGAGCACTATCAACTCGCATGGGGATAGAGATATTTTTTGGTGTGCCCGTGGTACAAAACTGGCGCTGGATACTCTGAAAAACCATATTTTACTAAAAGATTGAGTGTCACTCTGCTGACGTACTAACTCTTTGAACAACCCACATTACTGTGCAAGAAACCGACCTCGAATGGCGTGCCACATTTAACTTACTAATGCGCATATCAAAGCTACATCTAGTGAGAGCAACACACTTTACTAGACATGGTCAATCGTCCCTGTCGAAAAATGTGTTCTAAGTACTAACCTTTCATGGCTGTGAGTGCTAGTAGGTCCAGTCTCGCAATCTAGGTGATTTGACAATCCCTACGCGTTTGGCTCGGAATGTTGTCTATCACGAGGTGCTCAACCTGCACGCAACAAATACAATCTATCCCGCTGACCATGAGACAAGCCTTCCTTTCCTCGGAGGAAGCCGTGACACACCTCGTGACCTATGTTCGCGAGACCGGCCGTTTCTCCCTGCTCGCACGGGCGTAATACTCAGGACCCAGGTGAAGCTTTTGAATTATTCAATATTAGCAATGGATAACGCGCTATTGACAGATCATACACCAACACCGCTTACACGGCGCCGAACTGTCCGTATATCGTATAAAAAGACTTAAGAAGTGGATGCACGTCGTATGGAAGGGGCCGACTCGCAAGCTTAAAACGGGTCAGGGACTCGGACGTCAGGGGGGCGTAGGCTCGTCTGGCGGGTAGCGAGGGGTTGGTGGGCCTTACGGGATGGTTGGCGCGAGGCGCAGTTGAGTTCGAGGTCTCTTTCCCCTTCCCTCTACACCTTAGTATGGTCTACATAAGCTACGGGCTTCACAGACGTATAAACAAGACTAAAAAAACAAAAAAAATAATGAGACAAGCCTGGGATTGGCGGATGATTTACGGCCGCCCGTGCTGCCAATCGCTCTCGAACAGTAATTAAATAGTATATAAACGGCTGTGCCCAAGACTGGGAACACATAGACAAGGTATGTTTTAACCCCTACTTGATTCAACCACTTCCGCTGATCGCGCCACTGATAGCAGTATAAGCGTACGCTCCGTTATTTGGTGGAAATACGCTTATCCCTCCACACACGTCCGGCTTGGACATGGTGTAGCCGGCGATGCAGTTGCTAACTGCTCGCGCAACATGGTGACATGCCAAACGTGTGTAGAGGTAGTTATTAACCGCTTCCATGGTCAATTTTTGGGCAGTTTCTCGGTTTGCCTGAGATTTTGATTTGCTATCTTGTATCGATTAATGCCCTTGGAGGCTTATATAGTGTTACTCGTTCAAATGTCAACACTCCCTCGATCGCTAGAGATGATGTGTGTTGAAGCGGCAGGAGTGGGCCCGTCTCGTGTCCTCTCATATACCAAGCCTAGTGGTTAGATATCCAGCGAGATAGTCAAAGGTGGCCCCACCAGCGACTGGCTTATCGGTATCTTTTGAAGTCAAGTCAATAGTCCCGGAAAGCGGAATTGTACTAAGAGTCGTAGTAGAACGGGTGATAGGATGGAAATGAGATGTTGGAATGCTAATGAAGGAAGGTATTGCAGACACAGAATGTTGACCGGACCGTGAGGGAAACACCGAGAGATAAAAGAAGTCGACGGGAATGGCATTTTCAATTGACTGCCCACTCCCGCTGCGTGGCGATTGTGTAACCGAAACGTTATACATGTTGTTTGCCCTTCCCCTCGTTAGAGTGCACGGCGCAGTAGGAGTGCGCGTATGGAATACAGTTCTGATACGCTACTCGCTACCGAGAGTGTCTAACTGCATGTATGCGTAGCTCGCTATTTAGATGGAGCGACAGTTCATCGCAGGAGGCGCCTGAACGCGTGGTTACTGATGGATGATTGGCACCTGCTCGGCAGAAGTTACAGCCAACCAATCGGCAGCGAGTATCTCTGACTGAGGACCCACAAGATAAGCAATATGTTTGCTGAGATATACATGTTGACCCCCTCTCGACACGTAGTCTGGGTCGAGTTCGATCTATAAAACAGTGGGCACGTGCTCGAACTTGCCCCTCGGCCATAGATTTCTCTCAACACATCTATGGTTCTTTACTCTAGTCTCAGACGCTGACGGACTAGTGGGCGAGGCTTCTCCCTGATTTGTTTTGATGGCGATTGTTGGATATCTTGTGTTAGCTCGGACATGAGTGCGGATAAAATCTTGACGTAATCTAATATCAAACCCACTTCACCTATCAGCCTAGTTTTGAACGTTTAATCGGAGGGCTATGGCTTTTCCAGAAATCCAACCCGCCTATACAATCCCACGAATGAAGTGTCAAGGAGCCCGATCTTGTATATACTTGGGCAGTTTGAGACTCAAACTTACGGTTGGTTGGGGTATATGCGTGCTTGATAATCGTAAAGTTAATCTTTCATACCTAATCGTAGACCATCTCGATGATAAGATATCCCTCGTCTCGATTCAAGCTTGGGTTCTGACGTGTTCTTGCGAATAATGACTTAAAGTGCCAAATATTAATGAGGAGTAGACTTAGCAAGACGTACCAGACATCGTATGAGACGCATTCATTGACACCGCATATAAGTAGGACAACTGGTAAACGTTCATATATGTTACCTAACACACGGAAGTACTATAGAATCTCATGTCCGAATACTTTCAAGCGACGTCTTAATTAGTGCGGGAGCACTCGTATACGCTCGTGAAGCTGCGAGGTGGTTGCAGTAATTGTAACTGCTGACACCGACATAGCCTACTTTCCAAAATGAAGGCTGAAGGTTCGAGGCAATGAGCCCACGCGCACAGGAATATCGTGACTCAAGTGCCGCGTGTGATTGACGGATTATCTAAGTTAGGGTCCCGCCAATCTTTGATCGTGACGTGACCCGATATATAAAGGGCGATCCTAGCCACATCTCACTTTTCGCCACACCATCCTCGCCGTA
>WSTH01000089.1:0-43138 GCA_019616345.1 Ceratobasidium sp. 395 | reverse complement strand
GGATACGGGCATCTGGCTGTATGTTCGAATGTTCCAGCCAAGATTCGTAATGTGCATGGCCCTATCTGCGAGGCCGTTACTTGCTTTCCGGCTGCTAGCGCGGCCAACTCTTCCTCAGACTCGATATCGATGTGGGCTACAATCGAACGACAGGGGAACATCATGCCGTCCTCAAGAATTAGGAGCCTATGCTTAATACCATCACTGTTGGTCGTCGCAGGGGGGGCCAGGAAGCTAGATATCTCCTGAGTACGACCCAATCCCATCGGCCGTTCACGCAACACAAGAACGCGATCGTTGTCTTCAATATTCGTAGAGAATAGATTCAGCTCTTCTCCGAGCTCGCGATAGTACGCCGTGTAAGCCAATGGAGTAAATCTTATTGCCAAATTGAGCTTCAAGTTTGAAAACGCTAGTTCGTCAGAATCAATCCAAAACGAAATGACTAGATCCGATTGTCCGCGAAACCCGTCCAGGTCTTCTTCAATAGCATAACGGTCCCCGGAATCATTCAGTGAGACGCATGTTCCCCAAACAGCATGGAGGGAAGAATACGTGGATAACTTCCCAGCCTTGGAAGGATCTTTGATGCTACAAATAAGCCGTGGACCGAGTTCCTCTTTATCCCGGCGGAGGGGCTCCAGCTTTTCCTTCGGTACCTTCAAGACTACGCATACAGTCCGCGGAACGTCTGGCCAGGTTTTGAAGACGCCAATCCGAGGTACGTTTTCCCATGGTCTATGTTCATGATGACGCATCCTCAGACCACGAAGGCGGTGTTGCATTTTCGTCTCCAGAAAGCTGGACATGCTCAAGGCATTCTCTTCGCCAATGTCCATAACCGCCAGGAAACCAACCACCGCGCTTTCCCAGTTGCCGTCAAGAATTTGCAGTCTACTTTGTGCATGTACCCAAAGCGCGGCAATTGTCTCGCGATCGTAGTCGGCCGAGCTGGATAGAAGGAGCTGATAGCGTGTGAAATTAGAAACGCCGAGTGTCGATGAGCAGTCCCAAAAAAACATCTGGCGGTATACCCCAGACATGAGCTTGCTCATATTCCACGACTCGACGCAAAGAGTTGGACCCGGCTCTTCGTATGCGTGTTTATCCCCCCCAGTAGGATCGACCCATGCAACTCGTTCGTTAAATCTGGTGTTACCCTCTATCTGAAGGTCGTGGGTGTTTGATTGACTTGTAAATCGTGAAACATAGGCGCGGGGCACTAGCCCAATCAGGAGCCCCATAGTGGGTATTTCGTTGCAAAGACGCCGTAGAAGGTTTTCGTCTGGAGGATCCTCCTTGAATACAAGACTCATATACAATACGGCTTGTGAAGGCGCTCGTTTCTTCAATAGGGGTTGTGTGACCAGGAGCAGGTTGACAATGCCCAGAGAGCGGGCTAACATTGAGGTATCGATAATATCAAACGAGAGAGGCGCCTTAGGTCCTGAAGTCGCATGTTCGGTCAGATCAACAGGAGCTGCTCGCCAAGGTGCGGTGAACATTTGGGTTCTAGGCTCGCCAGACCTGGCATACAGATTCAACGCCTTGCACAGTGCCAATGCATCGCCAACGAAAAACCGGAGCGTCAGAGCGTTCGCTTTTCTAGAAGCCTGAAGGGCTAAGCAGGCTGCTTTGAACTGCTGCTTAGCCTTTGCCATAGCCGAGGTTACATTTGAACCGACAGGGTCGAATTCAATAGGGACAAAAGCTGGAGCGAAGTGGAAACCTTGGGGAAACGTGATGTTCGGTACTCCGATGAAGGTTTCGCCATAGGCCTGAGAGTAACAGAACGTCGCATTGAGAAGTGCCGTTTTGTTGATATCCTTGTTAGTTGTGGCAGTCGTTCCATTCTGCCAATATTGACCATACTGCTCGGATACCGGCTGTAAAGCCTCGTTCCAGACAACTGAAGCAGAGCGACTTGCGCCAATGTTCCGGCGAGAGTTCAGGAGCTCCTTGGCCAAATTAGACAGAGCACCTTGCTCTGTTATGAGCTTGGCTAGGCGGATCGACGAGATATTCTGGAATTCCGCGTACGAGGTCCAGTAGCGGCGAATATCAGACAACGAGCTCCCATCAACAAATTTGAGGAATTGACCATATTTCGATTCGTTCCACGTCTTGGAGCTTTCAGATAGCTTGACTAGCTTGCGAGCATGAGTGGAGAGAACGCCAACAACGTGCTCGGAGAGTTTGAAGTGGTAGAAGATGTCCCAGATTGTGCTCGCAGACAGATCATCGTCGAGTAGAGTAAAAAGTATCAGATTGCGGGCTAATTAGTAGAGTTGATGTTCAAATCACATTTTTACTGGTATAAATAAGACGAACCTAATACAGCTGGCTCGAGATCGCAGCAGGTGATGTCAAGCTTCCTTGGAACTGAATAATATAAATATTGGCTACTATAATGCGGTGCAATAAGGTTGACTAACCAGGAGGGGAAGTGACGTCAGTCGAGAGGGTGTACAGAATATGACCGGGGTCGCCGCATCCCAGCAGCAGGATATCGGCAGACTGCTCAGGGGAGAGGTCCTGAGTTAAACTAGTAGCGGGTGAGGCGCTGACTGGGTAAAAGGTTGGTATGGAGGGCCAGGTTAAGGGATGCGACATATTTGAATACGTTCAACCGATCCGTAGAGGTTTGGATGACGCGCGGGTTGAGATTTGTTAATCTGGTGCAGTGGCGTACGGTGGCGGCGAGAGTTGTATAACTTCTTACGTGCTTTTGTTGAAGTGAAATATTTGACGCTTGGTGGACTTGGACGAATTGCGTTAACGGAGGAGTCAGTGGAAGAGTGGTCTGAGCTATCAATGGTCAACAATGAAGAAAGACCATCGCCACTCCAATTGTCACGTGGTATTACCATACATTTCAAATTTGTAGCCACTCCATTTAGCTTTGATTGGATGGTTGACGCTTATTAGTAATAGGCTCGTTTAGGAGGGATAGCTCCTTCTGGTATGAGCCTATTTTCAGACGTTTTACTAGGTTACGATGCCCAAAATCATAGTTGGGCTGTCACGCGCGCATTGATCACCAGACGCGCTGAGTTTGTGCTTCCCCCATCTCCTGGAAGTTCTATGGATTCCTGACTATTAGCGCCGTTCATCATGTCTTGCATTTTTTATTACCACTCGTTTATTATATTTCAAACATTGTGGGGTCACACATGTCGCAAAGGGTTGACAAATGCATTATCAATTACTCCTAACATATGCCAATCAAAGCTCGACACCTTGCTTGACTTTGCATATTTTCTAATGCTCGCACATGTTAAAAGCTACATTGAAGAATCTGGAGTCATTTTGTGCGACAAACGCCTTCCTCTCGTCCATCAGCTCTATCCTATACCTTTTGGCCTCCTCCAACGTCATAGTTCCCCCTGCAAACAAATTTACTCGATCGATGATCTCAGGCGCTAGCTTATTGAACGCCCCTTTCAGGGCCTTGTTCGACGATACAGCTGTTGCTCGCCAGTCTTGTTGCTGAGGTGGCACCCTGGTAGTTGACGGTCGATGAATCGCGGGGTCGACCAAAAACAGCGCGACTATCTTGCGATGTCCTGGCTTTGTTTTATCCCTGAGCTCGAACGGCGAGACCTTATGCTGGTAGACGTTCGGGAATGCGATAGTTCTGTCCTGGCAGGTTACGATGGCGCCGAGCTCGTTTACGCATGGTTCGTCCCTATGAGTGAACTACCGTAAATACGGATGGCTATATGCATAACAGAAACGCTTGTACGAACCGAGATATTCCCCAAGTCAGCCGACAGCCACGTTCGTCGTCTTGCTCGTAATCATTTGGGATACAAGCAGCCGTTCGGAAGGCTAGTTGACTTTCCGTGATATTCTCCTCCGAGTAGTAGTAGATCCCAGACGCTGCGATCGCCTCGTTCGACATCCCTTCGATGTGCCATGACCCGCCTGCGTACTCTGACTTTTCAGGCGTCTAGTACGCTTTATCAGATTATGTCCTCCGAAACATGGTTTCACTCACCAGATGAATATTTGCCAGCTTGACGATCACCTGGATTGTTTTGCCAGCAAGGGAGTACCAGATGTCACGTTTTTCCAAAGTACCTGAGACGTATCCCTCGGAAGGGACGTTGGGCAGCTCAATTGGCCGATTTGCAGCCCATTCTTCGTACAGCTTATTCCACTCGCGTGATTCATTATTGTTGAAATCGATCCTGAATTCTGGCTCGGGTGTGTTACGCCGATTGTATTCGTAGGAGTTGTTGGTCCTGGCGGGAACGGCCTGGTTAGATGGAATCAAGTCGGTCAGCACTCGCTCGAACAGCGGTATGAACGCCCCAATCAGCCCTTCGATAGCATTATGTAGCTCGGCGTGCTGGTCTGGGTTCAGGTTGTTGATGTAGCTAACGCTCTTGACCGACTTGCCGTCTTCCGAAACAACAAAGTCTGTTGGCAGCCACCGAAACTTTTGCGACTGATGATAATTGTAGTATTCCGTACTCCAAGTGAAGATTGACCTTGGCTGGAGAAGCGGCGGCGGGGGGATAGCCTCCAGCTTCGTGGCGTCGTGGTCGGTGCATCCTTCCGGATACGCCAGCGTGCGACCATACACAACCGGATACAACGATGGGTGAACTAAGTCCAGTACTATGTTGTTCGAGCGCGGATGCCAGTCCTTCTCCGATTCGAGCACGTTTTCCAAATCTGCCACTCCCTCGACGAGTTTAGCTTTAAGTGTAGAAGAAACGAGCTTGTCGGACTGCCAGATGCAATCGTAACACGAGACCTGCGCCTCTCGAGTTAGCCAAACAAACAGTCGCCCACAGCTACAATAAGCTTTCTTACCTCGGCACCAGTCTCCTCGTCGCGGAGCTTTGCATAGCCACTAAGCTCATTGAGAACGTAGTCAACATGCGACTCTTTCATTTGTCGAGCCTGTCCAAGTGCTTCGGCGCGCCACTTCTTTAAGATATCTTGATCGCGGAATTTTGTCCACCAAGAGGATTTCGAGCGGAGATTCGCAGATAGTGCGGTCATTTCGAGCTCTACCAACTTCAAGCCAGAGCAGGTGAGATTAACCAGACACGATGCTAGGCGTACATACGTACAGGCTTAGCCAAGTTCACATAACTATTGTCTTTATAGAAGCGCGTTTCTAGAGCGGAAAAGGCGTTTGGCAGGGGATCCATCTCGCTTGGGGATGGTCTTGTATGGTTTGGTGATCAGGGGCAGGGATAAGAAGCAAACCCGTTGATGACGTACTCATTATCTAACGCGCGTAGGTTGTGTTTGTTTGTCTATCGTACAAACTTAAGGGCGATATGCAGACCGTGTCCCAACACATGCGAAGCTGAACTACATCTTCTCAGACCTTTCAAATGTCAGTACTCTACATACATACTATAATGGAATATTGAACTGAATCGTTTTCGTAACTAAACTTTTCAGGTTTTCAACTAGCTCACGGTTAGACAAGCCAGATCTATCTGAACCACGGGTTTTCGCCTTCCTTGATTAATCGATCGTTCTTATAACTATTCTCTGGTCACCTACGTACGCCGTGGGACTTTCCATCCTGCCATGTATGAGATATTCGCTCGGCAAATGGCTCTATCTATGCCACGCAAACATATCTTGGCCGAACACTACAAATGGAAGGAAGTTACATAATGCGCCATGATTACAAGTTAAGGGCCCATTGGAATCTTATTCTACAGTCAATGCAGGAGCTTCCATATGCGATACACCAACATTTGACGGTTGAGAAGGTATAGGGGTCATTGAGATGGGGGGGATCATCAGCTCTGCGATGTGGGTCTCCTTCACCTTTTGCGCATCAGAACCGACGTCAGCAAAACCCCCCTTTGCTCACGAACACCTGCGAGCACGGGCCGGCTCGGGATTTTGCGGAGATGCCTGAGCACGCTATATCAGGTTAGTGAGTGCCTACGAGCACCAGTATAGGTACTCACAAGCACCCGGAATCACCACTATAGGTGCTCGTAAGTACTTACGGCCGTTCACGAACACCGGGCTCGGGATTTTACCGATCACTTGCAAGCAGAGGTACGGATATTGTAAAAATACATACGGGGCTTATGCAAGTGTCATAGTACAGCGTAAATATATTCATGCTTGACGTGTTTACACATATAGCCAAGATAGAGTAACAAAAACCTCAGACACGAAAGGACTTACTAGCGTATACATAGGTAGTAGGATTATTAATACTGTATGCGTGAAGAGTGCAAGACGAATTGTAAAACGCTTGTGCCTGGATATGTCGAGGTGCGAGAGACTAGTGTATATTAGAGCTTGATATATAGACATGTGGGGATACTCACCAAATCATATCTACGGGTTCGCTGGTCACGGTCTAGGTGTTCGAGTTGCGTGGCATATGGGCTCTTGGTAGGTGAACGGACGAGAGGAGGGAGAAGGGGGATGGTTGTGAAGGAGAGACGGAGTCCACTGTTTTGAGACACCTGAAAGTACAAACGTAGTCAAGTGCAAGGTACGCAGAGGTGATCCGGGATCCCATGACCCAGGCACGCTGCTCTCGTTGGCTAGCGTTATCTGATCCGGTCAGATTCGTACGGACTCGCAGGAACGCTTCTGCCTTAGCTTCACCCACCCCTTGCCCAAAGGCAAACTCGACCACGACCACAACTTCTCGTATGAACACCCCCCTCGACTCTCGACTTGCTGTCTTGTAATCGATATTCGCTAACAGTCTACCACCAGATCCTTCTCGCACCCCGTCAATGTCCATTGAGTCTCTGCCGTCACTCTTACCGGTGGGTACAATCATCTAATATTTTATCATATATTCATTAACGGCTTTAATTTGAGCACGGCGCTACGTGTGGTGGCGGATGTCGTGGTTTGTGTCGTGGTCGGGGATACCCATCACCACTTGATCGCCACTTGATCGCCAATGTGGTGTTTCATGTTAGTTGATCGTGTCCTTGCTTGGTTTCCCTGCCCACATCTGCGTCCTCATCGAAGATTGGATTCGCAGACTGTATCCCACATGTATCCTCTATCTGTACATAGCAACTAGTCATTCAATCAATCATATTTTATTTTATTCAATTGCCAAATCAAGTGGCTACCGTATATATGCACGCGCCACGAGCACACAATCGATGCTCGTTGGTGCTCGGGATCACTAATCGGATTCTCCTACGATCTCGGGATTAGCGGTCGGTTTCTCGCACGTCCTCGCTTAGGGGGGGCATAGAATATTGCGCTCGTTGCCTCATAAGCGCTCGGAACCCCCTTTGAGCACCGGCGGATTTGGTTGAGGAAGTAGCCTTACGTTATGAGCCATGGTGAGTATAGCAGAGTCCTAGCTGAGACATATAACACTCACGAGGTGTCATGAATGTCCAGCTGATCGACCCTTGTACTCCATACTCCACGCCTCGCACGTACTGTTCAACTTGGGCATCTACTTCTGGGCTAAACGAGCGCAGCTGTGCCTTGGCATGGATGTATTCTTGAAGCCGCTTTTGGATGAGCTTATCGACATAATCGATTGCATGCTCCAGATCAAGCCCTTCGTTCCACATGACAATGAAAACAAGATTATGTGTATCCTCTCGCGCCTGCTCGATCTAGGAATACACCGGTACGAATGAGGTTCATGCACCTAAAACGTCGGCCATGTGCACTGACCGGAAAGGAATAAACGTCGTTTGCCCATGTAAGCAGGTCGTTTCCGGCGAGCAGTAGCTCGCCAATCACAGGATCGCCGTGAACTTCGTCAGGAAGACTAAGTCCGAGAGTGTACTCGAGCACAGCTGTTGTACATTATGAGGGAGTGATTGCTATGCTGTTGAAAAAACTCACGAAACATCATCTTCACTGCTGACGTATCCCGGCGCAACTGGATGAACTCTTCTACAGTGGGAAGGTTGTCGACGGATCGGTTTATATTTTGTTTGAGGGTTGCTTGGGTGTAGAGATCGAATGCATCGACAAACCGATTTGCGGAGCCACAACATGAGGTAGCTCGCATACGGCGAAACAAGCTAAAATAGGGTCAAACCCGTGAGCACGGTGGCTAAAGTAAAGGATCCCGAGGGTACCTTTGTAGAGAGGTTGCAATACTGAGTGTAGGCCGTGCCAATTCTGGGTTTCGCAGAACATCCATGACTTCACTGATGGCTAACTTAGTGCTTTCAGTGTTTTCTCGTGGCCCTTCTGCATCATTAAAATCATCAAACTGAATCATGTTAGCTTTCCTGGCGAGATTTTTTAGCTATTTTGATTCTCACTGTGAACAGCCATAGGATAAAATCCATTGCGGGTCGAAAACGCTCCAAGTCGGCGTCCGGGAAAGCTAGCGCTGCCATGAGACCGAATTTGGCTTCAAAAAAGCGTTGCAGTTTACGGTCATCATACAGACCTAGGTATGCATATATCAGCTCAAACCCAGTCCTAAGGTAGGTAACTAAAGCGCACATACCGTAGCTACTGAACCAAGTATATGAGTCGGCCTCGGTCTCAACCCAGTGAGGATTGATCTTGGTTTGGAATACTTTGCCGGTGTAACTGACAATATCTGGCATGCGAATCTTGGACGGGAAAGCTGAACGGTTGATTAGCTTCAGTCGGGGGAGCTCAACCATGTTTTTGAGGAGATTGGGGCAGATTCAGTATGAACGCAATGAATCAATACGCTATAGGACACAAGACAGTCTTGTGGAGATGTGGCAAGTTGGTGAGAGCGAAGTTTCGCAAACTCCCAAACTTATAACTAAATCCGTCTTTTCTGACCTCAAGGTTCTGCGTGGATGTTCTCATCCTGGAGCAACGGGTACATCAACCCCCGGTCACAGGTACACTTTTGTTTCGTCGGGCATCAGCAGCCGGGTCAGGCCTGAGCCGTTTACGGGGTACCGCAGTAGCTGTAAATTGTTGCTCCGTTAGGGTATTGTGTTCGTGCCAAGCTGCCCATGGCTGAGCTTTGAGCTGGTAATGATCTTTATGTAAACATCTTCGTCCTGTTTTTCTAAGCTATATGACACCAGATCTGACCGCCGTGGGTTGGCGCTACATGATGCATTGCAATCAATTCCTCTCATAATTTTATGCCCTTTCTCAAAAGCTACGCTGTGAAAAATTACGTCTAGGTTCGCCTCTATTTCTTGTAGAGTATCTTGCCACTGGATTCTCTGTCCCGGAAAAAATTGTCGCCGGAACATGCAGATCGCTAGCATACTTGCAGTCGACAATGATACCCGAAATCTCACGTTTTATATTGTCAGGTACACTGCTCGCCGAAAGCATGCCGGAGAGCCATACAAGCGGGTATGACACTCCTCGCGGTATTGTAACGGGACAAAAAAAAATGTAGTGCATCACGAGTGGTTAGGTTCTTCCGAGGTCGAGGGGGGAATCCAACCACTTGAGTCGACAGTCAGCCACTACGTTTTAGTTACTTGATAACTTTTATCAAGAATAGGCGTCTCCGACCCACAGTACGAGGCGACACCTGCATGTTTTGAGACACTTCTATTGATAGTCAAGCTAACTACCTCATCTCGGGCCGCTGATAACGCAAGAGTCCCAAATCGGAGCAGCGATAGAAGCCCACGACCAAGTTCTTGCCGTCTATATGCGCATACAACCCACTCTGAGCGGCCGAAAGCATAGTACGGGCGCCGCCAAACCTCGTGGGTATGTTGGTTCCGGCTCGTCTGTCTACCGTGGCTTCTTGATAGGGCTGATACCCATACATGAGGGTAAGCGAGAGGTAGATAAACTACCGATATGTCTCGGCTTCAACCACCATGCTTGTCACAAGCCTTCCACATCACCCCAATTGATACTTCGACCTTGAGTGCCTTACTAGTATTTCCCCAGCAACCAGGTTGTAGGAACTTCTTTATTTGCCTCTTGTGTAGACGCTGACTGATAGGATGTATCACATGACCCGCCGTGCAGTCAAACTTGACTTCCTCATCCGGAAAGCTTCACGGAATCCCAATGGAGGCTACCAAGATCCACATAGTACAAGCCTGGTATTTCGAAAAAATTAATTCGTAATCTAATATCAAACACAAAAGAATAAACCTCTACCGCCCTAACTCTCTCGACCCCTCAACCCCCTGTTGACACCGCTCCTCCAGACCCCCCTCCAAATCAACAGCAACCACTCCGCTCTCCCCATTTGTATTCTCTAACGTTACAAGCTAAACATCCAGCACTCTAA
This sequence comes from Ceratobasidium sp. 395, assembly GCA_019616345.1. Taxonomy (NCBI): domain Eukaryota; kingdom Fungi; phylum Basidiomycota; class Agaricomycetes; order Cantharellales; family Ceratobasidiaceae; genus Ceratobasidium; species Ceratobasidium sp. 395. Next base: position 32,937 of record WSTH01000089.1, on the reverse strand, counting down.
TCATCATGAAATGGCCCTGCCCCCTCTATCATCAAGCTCACGCGCTTATTGGCAGAGAATATAGTAAGCAACAGCAGGATTACGTGACTAAATCTAACGTGGCTCGAAACCAATTATAGGTCGGGCCGCCCTGAGTCAATGGGCAGCAGAATTTTCCATTCATTTACAGTAGCTTCAATCCAGTAGCCCACATGTCACCTATATCTTAGTGCTCACATAGGTCAAACGCCACCTCAAAAAACCTCTGGTCGTTATGTGCAACAAACGCTTTCCGTTCGTCCATCAGCTCCAGTCTATAGCTCTTCGCCTCCTTCAGTGCCATTGTCCCTCCTGCTAACGAGTTTACCCAGTCCATGATCTCGGGTGCTAGCGCCCTCCTGAGGGTTTTGTTCGACAACAGGGCCGCCGATCGCCATTCTTGTTGCTGAGGTGGCACTCGCGTTGTTGACGGTCGACGGATCGCAGGGTCAACCAGGAACAGCGCAACTATCTTGCGATGCCCCGGCTTAGACTTGTCCTTGAGCTCGAACGGCGAGACCTTGTGCTGGTAGATGTTCGGGAACGCTATAGCCCTATCCTGGCAGGTAACAACGGCGCCTAGCTCGTTTACACATGGGTCGTCCCTAACAATGAAGTACCGTAAATACAGGTGACTATATGCGCCAAAGAATACCGATACAAACCGAGATACCCCCCAAGTCAGTCGACATCCACGTTTATCGTGCTGCTCGTAGTTGCCAGGGATCGAAGCGGCCGTTCGAAACGCCAGTCGACTTTCCGTGGTGTTCTCCTCCGAGTAGTAGTAGATCCCGGACGCTGCGATCGCCTCGTTCGCCATCCCCTCGATGTGCCATGACCCACCTGCGTACTCTGGCTTCTCAGGTGTCTAACGTGCTTCATTAGTTTTCACCTCCCGGGATGAACAGTCCCGCTCACCAAATGAATGTTTGCTAGCTTGACAATCACCTGGATGGTCTTGCCGGCGAGAGAGTACCAGGTACTGCGCTTCTCCAAGCTACCCAAGACATACCCCTCGGGAGGAACCTCGGGTAGGTTGATTGACCTACCGCTAGCCCATTCATCATACAGTCTGCCATACTCACTTCCTACTTCGTCTTCTTCTTCGTCCTCTTCCCCGTCCTCTTCCCCGTTCTCCTCTTCGTTCTCTTCTCCGTCCTCTCCTCTACCCCTCTTTCCGCCTTTCAGAACTTCCTGCCAGTTTGGTTCAGGCTTGTAACCTTCTAAGTTGTAAGAGTAGGAGTTGTTGACCCGGGCTGGAACAGCCTTGTTCGACGGGATCGAGTCGGTTAGCACCCGCTCGAACAGCGGTATATACGCTCCAATAAGATCCTCGATAGCTGCGTGTAGCTCGGCGTGCTGATCTGGGTGCAGGTTGTTGATATAGCTGGTGCTCTTGACCGACTTGCCGTCGTCCGATACGACAAAGTCTGTTGGTAGCCACTGGAACTTCTGCGACACGCAATAGTCTTCCGGCTTCGGGACATAGTCGTCATCTTCATCGTCGTTGTCGTTGTCGCCGTCGCTGTGGCTGTCATCAGTATGCTCTTCTCGCTCCACCTTTCTGCATGCTTGCAAGATCGCTTACGAATGCTCTGACGTTGGCTGGTTCCCCACAGGATTGAAGTCGGACGGTAGTGGTGAAGGGATTATCTCCAACTTCGTGCCGTCATGGTCAGTTGTCTCTTCAGGGTAGGCCAACGTACGGCCATACACGATTGGATACAGCGATGGATGGACCAGGTCGAGCACCATGTCGTTCGAGCGCGGATGCCAGCCCTTCTCCGAGTCAGGCACCTTTTCAAGCTTAGCTATCCTCGCGATGAGTCTAGCCTTGAGTGCGGCGGGAACAAGCTTGTCGGACTGCCAGATGCGATCATAGCACGCAACCTACACCGTTCCCATCAGCCTAATCCTACCAAGTTATAGTCATTGTCTATACCTCCGCCCCAGTTGCTTCATCGCGTAGATTGGCATATCCGTCTAACTCACTTAGTACATAATCAATATGAGACTCCTTCATGTGTTCGGCTTGTTTGAGCGCCTCGGCGCGCCACTTGGCTAGTATATCCTGGTCTCGAAACTTGGTGTACCAAGAGGGCTTCAGGCGAAGAGCAGCAGATAACCTAGTCATCTCGCGTTCTACAAGCTGGAAACGGCAATGGGAGTCTAGCTAGGGCATCAGTTTGGGGAAGTTGTAGACGTACAGGTTTGGCCGGAGTTGCTACATCATCTCCCTCGGACCAATGATCTTCATTGTCGGTAAAGGCGTTCGGCAATGGCTTCATGTCCATTGTAGAGAATGGCGTTCTGTGGTTGGGATTGACCAAAGGAACACGGCCAGTCCAACGTATTTAATGCTACTTCTACCCTTTACATATGTTTGGCCGATAAGCTGTGGATCGCGGGCATCTTGACCGAGCAGCTCCCCCTACATGTGGAATCTACTCTTAGATTCGACATTTAGGTTGAGCCTTAACTTGGCCTTAGCTCCTTTCCAGCTAGGTACTTGAGACAGAGTACCATATTCTCTTGCTCGTCTGGGATCGTCCAACAATGCACTGTTCATGAACAAAGACGTTGCAATGTCTTCACACAGTCTAGGTGACTGGACTACTCGATGAAGCCCCTTAGAGTTAGACAGATTCGGAAACCCCGTGTGCTTGCTTTGCAGTGCCATTTCTGTTTACTATTTTGAATGCTGTGTACGCGGACATACCAGTATTGTAACGTATTGTGCAACCTTTTTTCATCCCTTTTGGCACATGTCGCGGCCTAGCAGCTTTAGTATATGCACGGCTTTCGAACAAGACCCCAGGAAGTGGGATATGTGATCCAGGTGGTCCGCTTCTGCATCATCACCCAGCGAAAAGCCACGGAAGTAAGTCAATTGGGCATTTTGGAACTCAGAACGCTTCAAGAGCTACCTAGTATACCATGTTAACGCCGATAGCTGTGGGGTACAACTCGCTGACTGAAATTGTCAGTTGGATCAGTATACCTATCAAGCAGCTGGTTCCTTGGTGTCCTATATAAAGGCGAGAAAAGAGTATTGCAACACCCGCGCCAAATAGGTAGGCAATCCTCATGACAAGTATACGATTGTGGGTATATGCGTGTGGAACATGACCACAGTGTCTTGAAAGTCTAATGCGATATGATAACGGCGCCTTTTTTTCTCGCATCCGAATTTAATCCGTTTGAAATTTACAACCAACAAGATGCCACAAACAAGTTTATAGACGAGGCGGCGGTTAGCTACCTGTACCCTAGAGTGCGTCCAGCCATTTATTCTCGGGTTATTTGGATCCAAGCTTGGTATCAATGCTATGCAAAACTTGTACCCGCATAACCTAGCCATTCATCAAATGAAAATTGACGGAGCAACGGAAAACGGTGCTGTCCAACTTCACTGGGTATCTAACATTTCCGGCGCTTATGGTATCTAGAAACCTATCAAACCTCTAGATAAGGTAAACCCGATTGGGACAGCACACACATAAACCTTCAAGAATACACCCATGATACAACATCTAACACAAAAAAGAGCGAAAATCATCTAACACCCCAACGCTCTGAGCCCCTCAACCGCCTGCTGACACTGCTCTTCCGGATCCGCCTCCAGATCAACAACGACGACCCCGTCCTCCCCAGTCGGATCCTCCAACGTCGCAAGCTGACTGTCCAACATGCTCGCTTTCATGAAATGGCCCTGTCTCTTTTGCATTCGATCCCATAAGACCTCTCTGGGACCTTTGATGAATACGAAATAAGTCTTGAGCGGGGGAGAGGTATTCGCAACATATCGCTCGACATTCGTCGTATCTTCCTGATAAGCCTCATGATCTCCAGGCGGATGCGCAACCGTCACAGCAGGGATCTCAGCAGGAGTAACCAGATCCACTGGTTTACCCCTCAACAAATCCCGATACGCTCGACGCAGCGATGAACACGCCATCACCACCGTGCGCGTATTCTGGTTGTGCGTGAGCTCCGTGCCGCGTTCGCGAATCCGTTTGAGCCACGGCGCCCGGTCTGCGTCTGTCAAGGGTTCGCCGCGGGACATTTTTGCGACGTTTGCGGCTGGGTGGAGGTCGTCGCCGTCTTCGAATGGGACGTTGAGCGCGCGGGAGATGTTTTGTGCTGTGGTGGATTTGCCGCAGCCGGATACGCCCTGGATCAAAGTGATGAGTTATTTATAGAGGATCACACGACAACCGAAATGAAGTGTTGTGTAAAAGACATTGCCCAGCCCATCCTCCCATCTCCTACCTCGACATCAAACACCACCTCAATCCCGAAAAACTACCAGCACACGACCCAACACCGAAACTCACCATCACAACAATCATCTTCGGACCCCCACTCACACCAAGCACCGTATCCTCTCTACTCTCGGTCATATCTTCTACCATACTTATCAGTACCTCTACTACACTTTCCTTACATTCAGTATACTCACCTATATCCAAGGGGGGAGAACTGAAGCGAGAGGGATCATAGTCGCTTTTATCCCGGTCTTCAGTCACGTGACGCATCTAACCCACCCAATCGGCTCACTTCCGAACTTACTCCCCAGCCGGACCGAGGTGCCTGATTTAGCAAATGACCCGCGACGCAGGACGAATAATTTCATAGATTTCAAGCGAGGACTTGCTCATCGACACAATTGTTTGTTGCTTGCCGGGAGCCGTACGTGGTATGGAATAGATAAGCGCGAAATTTTGAGCTCGAGGAGACACGGACGTCCCTCGGACGCCAGCAATAGCCCACGTCTTCTCCTCTTATTCACACAATCTCAGGCCGAATGCAAAAATATATTGACACAACACACCCAGCCTATAGCATACACCAACCATCTTATCAATCGCACACACACAAGACTAACGAATCACGAAACCACCAGTCCATTCAATCAAAAATCAAAATCAGAACAAAAATGACAGACAAAACGAGGCAAAATAGAATGGAGGGGGCATATAGTCAACGAGTGTAAACTCGACAGAAAATGGAATACACACACGAATGGATCGACCAATCTTTGTCGTTCTCTTTCTCCTCTTTCTCCTTTCCCCTATCCCACCTCCCCTCCCTTCCTCCCTTCCTCCCCACATCACTTTCACATCCCCACACTACGCCATCAACCCACCAACAACCCTCACACCCGCACACCTCTCACCCAACCCCGCAAAGAAACTCCACGCAACCTCCGCCCTTTTCAAAACCCCTTCAGCCTCTTTCACAGCTCGTCCAGTCTCCTCTCCAGCAGCCCTGTACCGCTCCCTCACGTCCCACGCAGCGAGTCGCAACACTTTGCGGGTCTCACGTCCGACGCGCGTGGCGTGGTTATCGATGAATCCCACGGTGACGGTGGAGGATTTAGGGTTGGAGACTTGGTGGGCGATGCGACGGCCGACTGTACGCGGGATGCTATACGGCAGATCGACGACGAGCCACGCCGCACCTCCAACAACAGCCAAAACCAAAACAGGAGCAGCCCACGCGCGAACAGTCTTATTCCCCAACAAATCAATCGCTTGCATCACACTGCGCAATCCAAACGTCTTGGTCCCAACCATCGTCGCCGCACCAAGCCCAAGAGAAGCGAGCGAAAGCGCAGTCGTCTTGTCCTCGATCGTCTTTTCGGAAGAGCCAGAGGGCAGGACGATATAGGTTTCCAAGAAATGCTCGAAATCGAATACATCAGACGCGCTCGACTGGGTCAGCTCGGGCGTGCGGGATAGACCGATCCCGGCGCCGCCTGCAGCAGCGCCCCTCGCGCGTTTGTTAAACATCGCAGAGGGAACAAACACACGGGGTTGGCGAGCCGCAGCAGGGTTCGCAGACGGAGCAGCAGCGAGCACACGTTCGCCCACTGCCGCGACGCTCTTGACCGCCTCGGTAGTCTGGGCCCTCGCCTGGTTCTCGACGCGCTCGACGGCCCGGTCGAGGCTCTCGAGCAACGCAGCGCGGACGTCTTGAGCGTAATCAAACGCGTTGAGGAAACCGCGCCAGGGAGGGAGCGAGTACCCCTTGTCGAGCTTGCCCTCGGCCACGTCGGCCAATGCGGCGCCGAGCGTCTTCTTGACGTCCGCCTCGACGGCCTTGACAGTGTTCTCCTCGAGCGCCTCGAGCTCGGACTCCATCGCGCTCCGATGAGCCTTGAGCGACTCCAAGATCGGACGAGTCTTTTCGAGAACCGAACGGGCGGCGTCGACTTCGGATTTGGCGAGGAGAGCATTGGCGGCGCCCAAGAGCTCGATATCGCCCAAGAGCTTGGTGAGATAGGTCTGGGCCGGGAGAAGCTTGGACTTGGAACGCTTGAGAAGGACAAAGGACCGAAGCGCAGTCTCGAGCGTGACAAACGCCGCATCGAGCACGCCTTGTTCGTCCGAGTTGGAAACGAGGCTGACACCCAAGGCAGAGCGAGAATCGACGAAATGCACGAGCTCGTCTCGGTCATAGTACGTCTGAGGGCTAAGGGCTTTGATCTGCTCGAGCACGCGACGCTTGCACCGGGTCTTGTCCCGGATCTGGTCGTACCGGTTCACGACGATAAAGACATACGACTTTTCCTTGGCCGCGCTGGTAAGGAACTCTTGGGCCGAGAGGGTGAAATGGTTCTCGGCGTTGACGCAAAATACAACAACGTCAATCTCCTCCTGGCGCGCAAACAGACTCGTGGTCTTGACCGAATCGCGGTTCAGACCGGGCGCGTCGATAAGGGTGATGTCAGCGATCCCGTTGTTGAGGAGCGACACGCCGTGGGAACGTGGGTCGGAGACATAAAGCTTGAGTGCGTAATCGGGTGGAGTCTCGGCGTCAGGGTCGCCCTGGAGCGTCTCGATGTCGTCAACCCGGGCGGCGGTAAAGGTGGCCGGATTGGTGCGGTCGTACGATGCGACCTTGTCGAGCGGGATGACGTGGACCTCTTCGACGCCGTCGTTCTCCAACGCATCGTGGACTTCGCAAAACACCGACGTCAGCGGCTGCTGGTCGATCGGCAGGACGTCCCGGTGGAGCAACGCATTGACGAGGGTCGACTTGCCCGCGTTGAGATCACCGGTGACGAGGACCTTGCTGCGCGTATCGGCGATCCGGACCTTGAGCTTGTTCACATGCGCGAGCGCCGCTTCGAGCCTATCGTCGAGCAGATGAGCGATGCTCGCCTTTTCGAGATTCGACACAAGCGCCAAGGGGTTGTGTACGCCGTTTGGACCCATGGACAGATCGAGCCGGAGGACATGGAAATCGTCGGGGATAAGCCCTTGGGGATGGACAGACAGCGCCGGGGGTTCAGGCATCTCGGCGATCGGGGTAAAGGTACGGCGGGATCCGGGCTTGGACACGCCATAGACGACGTCGGTCGCGTTGGCCGGGTCGTCGATAAAGGACATGGACCGGCTGATGCCCGGCTTGTCGGACTTGGTCAGCTGCGGGTAGCGAGTGACCCATTCCTTGCGGCTAAACTCGCGGAGGTCGCCCAGGATCGACTCGGCCTCGCCCGCGGCGGTCGTCAACCTTTGATCTCCAATTTAGCACCACGTCATACACAATGAAAATTTTTATTTTTTACTCACCGGTCCCGCTGGTTCACATACGCATTCTGAGCGTCTTGCCCGCTGGACAGCGCGCTCACGGTATCGATCGGCGTTGGAGGGATCATACTATCGTCCACGGGCGAGAGAAGAGTGGTGGGAAAATACGATTGAGCCATAGTTCGTTGTAAAATTTATTTCGTTACTAGTTCAGTTCAATGTTGTGGCAGTTGCAAAGCCCCACTGCCTTATTTAAAAAAACTTGAAGAGGCTGAAAAGTTGTTGTTCTCAGAACAAGTCTACAGTCAGGGGGAGAGGAGAGTCGTGGAGAGGGTCTGGCAGGAGCAGTGCTCCATACAAATGCCCGGCCAGATCTCATCCACGTGACCTGCCTCGTGTATCGGGTTCCGGCGTGATCCGCTTTCCCGACGCCATACCGGTAGCCGTTCGCGAGAGTAGTTGGAGTGGTCAGAGGGCGCATATATCCAGATGTGCCTCGCGTGTTAGTCGAGGATGTGGTGTGAGCACCTCGTAATGTGTGCAAGTTGACTGGGGCCTTTGCGTGTGAACTACGTGATGCTGCAGCTCCAGACCACACACAGCCCGAAAATCACATGTCCAGCCTCATGCCTCCAATCCCATGACTATCATTTGCACTGTTGCACATCATAAAGACTGAGAGGCTCGCAAAGCCCTCTATCCATCTCCCCAGTTGTCGAGAATCGACAGAACCAGAGGCGCATAAAGCAACCCACTCGACGTCCAACGAGCCCAGCTCAACACGAGGATCCAACGCCGCAAGTCGTAACACCAAAACTTGAATGTTTTCAACTTTGACTATGGTTCTCGTCGCACACTGCCCTCGTTGCATCCGATAACCACGTCCCCTTGTCCCAAAGCGGCTTTAACGCATGTAGTCTTACCCAAAAGCTATATGCTTCATCCAAAAGTGTACACACTGCCCCACACGGCTGGACTCTAAGAAACCCCATAGCCACTCGACGCACGAATACATGAATAGGAGTCAGGGGTATGCATACCGAACCATACGAAAGAGCGGTCGTAGCTCAGCCTCGCGTATCGTTCAACCCACCTCCACAGCCTTCGTATTGGCCCGGCCCGGAGCGGATTTATGATAAAATGGCTCTCGTCTGAGGGTTAAACGGATATTCTAGCTTCGAGTCAGTGTATGTATTTGTGAATCAAATATCCAGGTGAATTAGTTTGATCAATTGGGTCGTACGATCAAGTTTTAACTTTTTCTGATTTGTCGGGTTTATATAAGTGGGTAAGCTTCCTTCTATGGAGTTTGTAAGTCTTTTAGGTTCTCGAGCCTCGATCGGGAAGTGTGGTTTGGCCAATCGGGTATGGGGTATAACTCACAAAGGCTCGACTTGAAACTGACCATAGTAGGAGAGGAACAATGAGAAGATAACCGTTAAAAACTAGAGATCCCGTGTATGCCAAAGAACAGAAAATGTAAGACGAAATGACACATTTTTATGCTAGGAACAATACCCCTGTTAAACCTGAGGCCCTTCGAATACATATTTTGGATATTTAGCATATTCAAGTAGCATGATAGACCATTGTCGTTTTCTACTCCATGCAAGTGTCGGGGTCGCCAATTGACGCCGCGAAGCATGTGACCAAGCTAGAGGGTAGGGGCACTGAGTCTCATTGCGCTATTACCAGCCGCATGTGCTAGTTTGTACCATGTATGCGCTGCAACTTGGTCGTGTATCTTTTCAATCTGTCTTGGTGACGTCAGACGGTATTACGTAACGCTTTCAAGTTCATCTAAGCCATAGCCGGAAGAAATTGGGTTACCTATAACTCGCGAGAGCATCAATAACGAAACGCATATAGCGACTCCCGAGTGATGCCACCAGGCCTCTCAATACAGGTAAAGAACATATTCGACTAAAAGACACAAATGAACTTCGTCGACGACCAACTATGCGTACAAATATCCTACACTCCCCATCCAAAGTTCTACATCCCAAAATCCCAGAAGCTACAATACACCTTTTCATAACCACAATAAACTAGACACAGCATCCCCCGTCTCTAACTTGGCGATCTCAACAACAGCCGCACCACCCATCACGCGCTGATACATCCTCACCCCGCCTTCTCCACCAAGAACTAGATACCGCCCTTCATCGGAGACCAGCATCCCAGTTGTTATATTAGTTAGGCTTGTCTTCATACGAGCGATGATATGTAAATCGTCTGACGGGTCGTTGGGGAGGGCAATGACAAGGAGGGTTGAACCGTATGCCGCATAAATGTACGAACTTGGAAAATGGGATGAGCGGGAGGAGAGGAGAATGGTTCCGGTAATGAGTGATAGAGAAGTAGGGTTGGAATTAAGATTAAGCTTTTGAGCCAAGACAGTTGGGTCGCTCAAGAAGTAACGAGACAAGGCTCCAGCTGCAGGGTCTAGTAGGTACAAAAATTTGCCTGCAAAAAAGTCTAAAATACCGTAGTATGATCAAATGCACCCGAGATCGACTCACCATATGCCAAAGTCCCGACTCCACCCGTATAGTCGCCCCCGGTCATATTGATCGTGCTCTTTAATTTCCACAGCTCGTTGACCCGCTTCAATGTTTTTACAGTCCAAGATTTGGAGTCTAGGAGGCTTAACCCTTGGTTATGCTCCAAGAGCTACTTTATATGTTAACATACACCGAACCAGAGTAGACTACAATATACTTACTCGCTCTGGGCAAAAGTCATGCGATTTGTCACCATCCAAGATCGGGTGCTGGGGTCGTTGAGGAGGTACTACATTGACAGGGTCGTCCAGCCGAACGGTATCCTGCTTGGTAGCAGCAGATCTCCTGATGGACCTCATCTCATCCTGTTGGATAATATAGTTAAGAAACCTGCGTACAAGATCTCAGAAAGGGTTCACCTGGCTAATCAAACTCTTCTGCCCATCGTACATAGATAGCATACATCCCGCGGAGCGATCGCCTGCAAGAGTTGCCAGCGTGACGTTATCCTGCCGTACACCTACACGAAAGGCGGGGGCAACATCTAGCGAAGGGGAAACTTGGAATATGACGTCCGGTGAGCCAGAGTCCGCTACTAGTGTCCCAAAGGTGGTAATCGGTATCCGATTCAGAACCGATAAAGCCGCTCGACTAGATTGAGAAGGCGCGGTAAACGAGACAGCAGTAAGACTTTTGGAATCGGAGCAGACGAGAAGTCTCAGAGCAGTAGCGAGCGGGAGGATCATCGGGCTCAAGACAAGTGAGGGCTTCATCGTCGAAGTTGTCTACAGATACGGACCACAGACCCAGCTGTCCAGGTGGAAAGAGAAACAAATCTATACAGGTGGCTAACTATATATCTATGCCAGGTGCACGCCGATCTAGGGTGAGACGCCAAGATATCCGAACCTGCCAGCAGAACATTTCCGTATGGCACTCACCTCATCAAGGGGCTCATTCCTTGATTCGGTAATTTTTGCGAGTTCTCGCTGGTTACGCGGGCCCGGTGACTACAAGTTCCTTGCAGTTAATGTACTGGAAGTACAGTCGATGTCCTGAAAGTGGGAGTGTCTGGCCCCGTGCCGTACATGTAATCGGGCGGAAGTTCTGGGCTCGGTTCCTCGGGTGAATCATACAGAGGTCGATTCGGGAGCAATAAAATGCTAAAGGTCGAATCGCATGTACTACCGATGACAGATTGTTTGCGAGTATTAAATCCGAGTTCGTCTGGTGGGGTATCGTGGGAAGCATGTGGCGGCACAATTATAGTTGAATTACTGTTTTTATGACAGAATATGTAGAGTAGATCGAAGGGATCGAAATATGATAGGAACGTACACACGTCCCATTGTTCAGCCGCGTTTTTACGGTCGACAGTTCGGGATAGTTTTTGTCAGAATTGGAATTCAGTACTATTTTAAGGGCTAGGTCGGTTAGGGTCGAGTGTCGTTGCCAACCAGCTCAGGCGCCAAGGCCAGCAGCCTTATCTTTGCTAGATATCCCGTAGCCCGCGAGCAGATTTACACCTAAGCTGGCCGAAGATACAGCGCAAGTACGTTAACTTGCTTGTTTTGATTACTGGTGCGGAGTACTGGGTTGACTTTGGAGTTGAGGGTAATTTCGTTGCGGCGGTCGATTTTGTGACTTGTCTTATTGTGTTTCCACCATAAGCTCAGCAATCCAAGCAAGATCTATTGTAAATCAAGGGACGCGGGTAAGAATCCCTCCAGTGATTAGAGTGGAACTGAGAATGAGTTGTAGATTGCAGGAGTACGGTGGCATTCAGAGCCCGAGAAAGCTTAAAAAGAGGCCTAGAGTGTTAGGAAATCCCAGCCGCAAATACCATTTCCCAGAGGCATTATAGAGCATGAGTAGCCTTTGAAGCTGTGGCATAAGTAACGGCATCTCTTTTGATGTATGAGCTTGACACATTGTATTCGGTCACGGTCTCGAGTCGCTCGGAGAAAAACCAAAGGGGGGTTTTGATCCGGGATCACGTGGAAAACCGGTTAGGGCCACCAGCTCAACCCGAAAATAGTGATAATATTTTATCGGCATACTCCTAGTTGAAGACCGCTTTCTGTACAACTTCAAAGTTTGCACGACCATGTAGAGCAAGCAGTCAATTCTTAGCGCATATATACATGAATACATCCCGTAACCGTCAAGTAGAGTACACTTTCAGGACAAACTCCCTTCACTCAAGCTCGAGTAGCTATGTCAGTGGTTTCATTAATGTCAGACCTATGAATTTCCTGGTTTTACATGCGAGACTTACCCTACTCAGCCTGTACGTCCACAGGTTTCTCATCAGGAGTGGCAGAGGACGCATGGTGCGCATGAGTTAAATGCTTCTCATGAGGCTTCCATCCAACCGAACGCCATGGCTTGACACCCGCTCGGTACATTTCGTCAACCTACCGGCCCGGTGAGTTTCGGAACAGACGGTAAAGGGAAGTGTACAAACCTCTTCAAGACTAAGCCCCTTGGTTTCTGGGATACAAAGCCAGACGTAGGCAAACCCGAACGTGAGCATGCCGAAGAAGATCAAGAGGATGAGGGGGCCGATGCTATCGACAAAGAGTGAGCATTTCTTAGGAGTAGGTGGGTAACCAAACGTACTCTTCGGCGATACGAGGAGCAAAGAATGAGAGCAAGAAGTTCCAGATCCAGTTGGTAGCGCTTCCGAGCGCAATTGATTTGGATCGCACGCGCAGCGGGAAGGACTCGCCAAGATACACCCACGGAACTAGTCAAATCTATCAGCCACTTGAGTTCACTAGATAATAACCAAGCAACTTACCCGGTCCCCAGAACATAGAGAAAGAGAACACATGAAGGACGGCAAACGCAATAAGCGTATCACCTCCGGCCTTGTTCCGCGCCGTCAGTTGACTGGGAGGAGTTCCTGCTGGCGCGAGGGTAAAGTGTCCGACCAATCCGGCAATAAGCGAACAAGTGCCTTCCAGGAAAGCGCCAAGAAGGAGAGACTTCAAGATGGCAGGTTAGGGTAAACACGATTGTAGGGAGAGAATTGCACATACACGTCGACGGCCCCAGGTTTCAATGAGATAAAGAGCGGGGAAAGTTCCAACGAGGGATACGGCGCCGAGGATGATTTGAATAACGTAGGGAGAGAGCTCGGTGCCAGCGCTCTTGAAGAAGGTATCCCCGTAGTAATCTGTCGGTTGAACGGTGGGTGATTGTGCTAGGAGCACTATTTGAGAGCACTCACAGTAGAAATTTTGCCCGTTGAGTTGCTGGATGAATTGCAGCATCATTCCGTTTCCAGTGCGCATCCAAAGCTTGTTGCGGGTTGAGAAACACTCCAACCAGGTTGCTTTGCCGCCCTGAATTGCGATGTTTAGTCTTGAGAGGGCCATGTACATTAGAAATATGGCAAAATACCTCATTTTCTTCGCGAATACCAATCTGTAGTTCTTCAACAACATCGTCAACGAATGGATCATTTGGAGGATACCCGTTAACTGCGGAAATAGCTAGACGAGCTTCTTCCTCTCGCCCTTGACCAAGGAGATAACGTCTGGAAAGTCATTTAGTATTCGAAGCACATTGACTGACAGAGACACGCACGGGCTTTCTGGCAAGAACATGATGCCACCGCACAGAATCAGCCCCCACAATAACTGAAGTCCAACGGGGACACGCCAGGATGCGGAGCCAGAGACTTTGTGGGTAGCAAAATCCAGGATATAACTCAAGAAGATACTGGTTGCAACGTCAGCAGTCAGTATAGCATAGCCTTTAGGAAGAGCATTTGAGGCTTACCCTGCAATAATCTGCAGCTGGTACAGTACGAGCAAAGCTCCACGAATCTTCTTTGGAGCGGTCTCTCCGTTGTATAGAGGGACAATTGCGGACATCGCACCGACTCCCAAGCCGGCAATGAAGCGGCTGGTACAACAACCTCAGTAAGACTACTCGTGACCCCTATCAGAGATAACCTACCCTACCGAGATTTGGGCAATGCTCCTTTCCGTTCCAGTCTGGATGGCTACTCCGGCCGTGAAAATAGCGCACCAGATGAAGATAGACCAGCGACGCCCAAAGCGGTCAGAAGAAAACGCCTGGCCAAGCGCACCAACGAACGTTCTACGAGGCTGTTAGCAGGCACGACACGTAAATATATAATCATAAAGTACATACCCAGCTGAGAGCAAACTCGTGATGATACTTTGCCTATGGGCGCTAAGGAATGGTTGGCCGTCTGGACCAATCTCTCCAAAACGCTCGATAAAGTCGGGCATAATCAAACATCCTGAAATGACACCAATGTCATACTAGTCGTAGCTTCATTAGTCAACCTGAACCTATGAAGAGACATATTTATACGAACACCAAAGAGAAAGCCGCCAAAGGCGACAAAGAAACAGAATACGATTGCCTTGCCGTTGACGCTTGACATGGCTGAGGTCCGTTAGATTTCAACTAATCCTTCAAGGTGGCGAATATCCCTGACAAGCACGAGGGACGACCGGCGGGAGGAAGAGAGGACTGGTCAAGCGAAGACGAAGACAGAGGACTGAGCCACGTTCTTAAGTATTCGAACCAGTTGCCTTCGAAATGGGACTCGCTCGCCAAGCTAGGTTACATGTCCGGTAGAAGCGTGTCCTGTAAGATTTTTATATCCTGGCCCAGACGACAGTAGTCCCACGGGGATGAATCGAAGTGACCTCATAAGGTAACGAAGCGTATGGAGACCCGTGGGGTTATGTGAGACCTAAGTTCTACATGCTCCATGCGCGTAAACAGGAATCCAACGGATGCTAAATGGAGATAAATTGGAACATATGGAGCTCTGTCCTTCTATCAAATTCGAACGGGAATTCAGGCGAGAGGTGTTTATCCGACAGGCGAGGCTGATGTTAACGAAGTTGCAATCGGCAGTTCACGGCCCGCTCGCACCGAGTCATGCGACGTGACGTGCACGTGACCGTGTTTGGACCGTGTTTGTTTATCCATTCGAACATTAAAGGGGCGTAATCTTAAACAAATAGCTACCGATCACACCAGACTGAGGCTTAACGTTTACAGACAGCAGTCTAATAGCGAATTTCCCTAAGCGTATCTAATATTCAGACTTGTATACTCTAGCGCAAATCGTAGAGCCCTAAGTGCACGCATATATGCGTCATCTTTGGTCTATCCGTCGCTTTGGCCGAGCAACAATTGTTAATGGCAGGGGTAGCATGACATTCGCGAACCTTTGATATCCCTTGGTGCTACTATACGATGATGTGGGCCCTATGAGCTCCGGCATGGTAGAGCCTCGGGAAATCCGTAATCTCATTTTCCAACATGATGGCGTAGGTTTGTAGTTCAGTTGTTTCGTCGAATCAAATCATGTCATATGTTAGACAGAATACGATGTTATAAGCTCGGGTACGATGAGTCCAGATGTTTCAATGGGTGCCGTTTTAAAATACTGGGCTCGGATACAGGACCAGTGTTCATAATACCAGCCCCGCGTTTACGACAATATGTAGGCGTAGACCAATGAATGCCAATGGATAACACCCTAGTCCTAAATAGTGAGCTTAGGTGGTATACGTGACATGTGGGAGGTCGTCATGACCTCTGGCTCAAAAAACCATGCGCAAATCTGAAAGAGGCCAGAGCGCTGGAAACCTTGTTCGAAAATGTGTTCACGTGCGAAATCAAAGTTAGGTCCCAAATTACGTCATCTATCAGGCACCAAGAACCTTAACTAGACCTTCAACGTTTAACTCTGCGACATCGATGTTGGTGCTCGGTCAAAATGCCCGCAATCCTCAAGACGTAAACGAAACACGTGCAGAATCGGTTGCAGCTTTATAAACCCAACTGATCATTTTTTTTTTGGCCAACCACGACCATCGGAATGTCATCCTCTGGGAACGATATGATGCCCTTGCCAAACGCCTTTGGCGTAACTGAGGATCATTACTGGGATGAAGAAGGCGGTACTCCAGCTAAACCTGTACGTTCAATGGCTTGCAAAGGTGTTTGAACTTACATCTTCCGTTTTCCGTAGCTCGTGGAACTCGAAATGACCAGGCTGTCGGCTGCTCTTCGCCTAAAGCAGTCTTGGTATACTAAGTTCCGTGATCAGGGCATACTAGCCAAGTGGCGCGCCGAGGCGCTCGAACAAGCCGAGCACATGAAGGAGTCCCATGTAGACTACGTATTCCAGGAGCTAGACGGATATGCCAAGCTACGCGATGAGGAGACCGGTGCCGAGGTACGAACCATTATCATAGCTCAATACCTTGACCACAATAACGAGAATCATGCAGGTCGCGTGCTATGATCGTATCTGGCAGTCTGACAAGCTCGTCCCTGCCGCGCTCAAGGCCAAGATCGTCGAGGGAGTGGCAAAACTGGAGGATGTGCCCGACTCGGAGAAGGACTGGCATCCCCGCTCGAACGACGTGGTGCTCGACCTGGTCCATCCATCGTTGTATCCGATTGTGTATGGCCGTACACTAGCGTATCCAGAAGGAACTACCGACCGCGATGGCACGAAGTTAGAGGTCATCTCTCCGCCTTCCGACCATCAGTCATCGAGAACACGAGTTCGCAAACAATTGGTGGAAGATGTCATGGAGGAAGATGACGATGGAAACGACAGCGACAACGGCAACGATGATGACGGTAACAACGATAACAACGATAATAATAGCAGCGGCGGCGATGACGATAACGACTCCATGGAGTTGGAAGTTATCACTCCGCCAGTTCCTGGCGAAGATTTAGGCTCCCCCGACTCAGGTCCAAGCTCGCCATTCCTGGATACGCCGGAAGACTACTACCTGTCGAAGAGGTTTCAGTGGCTCCCAACAGACTTTATCGTGTCTAAGGACGGCAAGTCGGTCAAGAGCGTCAGCTATATCAACAACCTACACCCGGACTATCACGCCGAGCTACATACAGCAATCGAGGAGCTTATTGGGGCATATATACCGCTGTTCGAGCGGGTGCTGACCGACTCGATCCCATCGAACAGGGCTGTTCCTGCTCGAACCGACAATTCGTATTCCTACGATGAAGACTACAAGCCCGAGCCAGACTGGAAAGACGACATGAACGACGGAGAAGAGGAGGATTACAACACACGACATGAAGAATGGTCCATGAACAGACCGATCAACCTACCCGACGTTCCTTCCGAGGGATACGCTAAGGGCAGCTTGGAGAAGCGCAGTACTTGGTACTCTCTCGCCGGCAAGACCATCCAGGTGATTGTCAAGCTAGCAAACATTCATTTAGTAAGTGAGACTATTCAGTTTGTGGGGCTGAAACTGATGAAACACGTCAGACACCTGAGAAGCCAGAGTACGCGGGCGGATCATGGCATGTCGAAGGCATGTCGAACGAGGCGATCGTAGCGTCTGGGATCTACTACTACTCGGAAGAGAACATCACCGAAAGTCGACTGGCGTTTCGTACCGCGGCGTCCGTCCCTGGCACCTATGAGCAAAACGACGAGCGTGGATGTCGACTGACCTGGGGAATATCTCGGTTCGTATCGATATTCTTTAGCGCATATAATCATACATCCTTACCACAGCTTGTACATAGGGATGATCCGTGTGTAAACGAGCTTGGCGCCGTCGTAACCTGCCAGGACCGGGCTATCGCGTTCCCGAATATCTACCAGCACAAGGTCTCGCCTTTCAAACTCAAGGACAAGTCTAAGCCTGGGCATCGCAAGATAGTCGCTCTGTTCCTGGTCGATCCCGCGATCCACCGACCGTCGACAACGCGAGTGCCGCCTCAACAACAAGAATGGAAGTCGGCGGCCCTATTGTCGAACAAAACCCTCGGGGCAACGCTGGCGCCTGAGATCATCGACCGAGTAAACTCGTTAGTAGAAGGGGCAATGACGCTGAAGGAGGCGAAGGACTATAGGCTGGAGCTGATGAACGAACGGAAGGCGTTTGTTGCACACAACGACGAGAAGTTCTTTGAGGTGGCGTTTGGTCTGTGTGAGCATTAAGACGCAGTTATATATATTGAGGTGTCAGATACTAGATAGACTGAACCAAATTGATGCCTGTGTTGTCTATCACGGGATTCGAGGCGGCCATTCGCGGGCTAGCTTGCTCGAAAAGCCTGGGGCCTGAAGCAAGCTTGATCCTCGTACAGTATCGTCATACCGGAATAGCTTCTATATCTAGGTATCATATAGCCATATCAACGCCAAATAGTGTACCCACTTGGTTGGCGGTCCCCTCAGAATTTATGGAACCATTTAGAACTGCGATACGATCTCCCGCTTCATTCAAAAGCCCACGGGTCTTATGACCTTTTTCTGAGCCGAGCAATCGTTCCTTGCAAGGAAGCCTGACCCGACTTGAGCGTGGTCGAGTGTCACGTAGCCAATATCGCTGCCCGCACTCCCACCACGACGTACACACATCTCTGATAGCGGTTAAAATGGGCTTATCGTCGGAGCCGGGTTTTAAGTTCACGGAAATGGTACATAATCCGCAAAAAATATCCAGGCCCCAGATCAAACCGCTCGCCTGCTCTTCTCGGCTTTTGTTTCACTCCATTATGCCCTTCAAGAAATATGCAAAATAGTCCAGTCTGAAACCATCATGCACATGGTAGTTGTGTATTGTGCCAAAACTTCTTGCTGATATGTGTATGCTGACCATCGTTCTCACTGGGAGCTAAAGTGCTGAAAATCGTGTTGTGGAGTGGTCCGGTCCGGCCCGCTCCTGCCCCTGAGCCCCTATCGGGGACGTATTTAGACTCGCTCGCGCCTGCGGCGCAATCCAGTCGTTTCCTCTTTCCTCTCACCGCGCGCACTCGAGTCCGACGCGCTTGCCTCGCTACAAATCGCTGAGTGGAGTAGCAAAGAAAATTGAAGATTTTAATTACGTCACCAAACAGGCACAAGGGCAGGTCGCGTGTAATCTAACTCTATTTGGCACTTTGTGATAGTGGTTGTCGGTCAAGATCCCCGCGCGCGGTACTCAATGTGAGGTAAACACGTGCAAAGGATGGAGATAATATAAAGAATACGTCAAATGCGCAGCGTGACCATCCTCCTCAGACCAACCGCAACCACCCAATACTTTTCTCCATGAGCGACATGAAGGCCTTACCGGATGCTTTTGGCTCAATCGAGACTCACTACTGGGATGAACCGGACGCGACTCCGGCTAAACCTGTACGTGCACTCGTTCAATACGAAACCTTAGTCTCAGACCTCCATTGATGTGTCATAGCTCGTGGAGCTCGAAATGACCAGGCTGTCGGCCGCTCTTCGTCTCAAGCCCTCTTGGTACACCAAGTTTCGCGACCAGGATATACTAGTCAAGTGGCGCGCCGAGGCGCTTGAACAGGCGGAGCAGATGAAGGAGTCTCATGTCGATTACGTACTTCAGGAGCTAGACGGATACGCCAAGCTACGTGACGAGGAGACTGGTGCTGAGGTACGACAACTTATTGTAGGCCCGGTTGTCTATTTAAATGACCTGAGAGGTATAGGTCGCGTGTTACGATTGCATCTGGCAGTCTGACAAGCTTGTCCCGGTTGAACTCAAGGGTAAACTCGTCGCAGGGGTAGCTAGCCTTGAAAATGTGCCTGACTCGGAGAAGGATTGGCATCCGCGCTCGAACGACACGGTGCTCGACCTGGTCCATCCATCGCTTTATCCAATCGTATATGGCCGCACGTTGGCGTATCCAGAAGGGTGCACCGACCGCGACGTCACCAAGCTGGAGGTTATCCCCCCGCCACCACTTCCCAAGAAAGCCCCGAACTCATTCTGGGCCGAGGACGAGAATTACCACGTGTCGCAGAAGTTTCAGTGGCTACCCACTGAATTTGTCGTTTCGGATGACAGCAAGTTGGTCAAGAGCGTCAGCTATATCAACAACCTGCACCCAGACCGACACGCCGAGCTACATGCAGCTATCGAAGGCCTTATTGGAGTGTACATACCATTGTTCGAGCGGGTGCTAACTGACTCGATCCCGTCGAACAAGGCTATTCCCTCTCGAACCAACAACTCCTACTCTTACCAGGAAGACTATAAGCCTGAACCGCGCTGGGGAGATTACGAGAACCGAGACGATGAGTATGAAACGGTGCACCGAGACTGGTCTGAGAACAGGCCAATCAACCTACCCGATGTTCCTTCAGAAGGGTACGTCTCGGGCAGCCTGGAGAAGCGCGATACTTGGTACTCTCTCGCTGGTAAGACAATCCAAGTAATCGTCAAACTGGCGAACATCCACTTGGTATGTGAATCTATTCATTCTGCGGGGGAAATCTAAACAAATGAGTTCACCATATTAGACGCCTGAGAAGCCAGAGTACGCGGGCGGATCATGGCATATCGAAGGCATGTCAAACGAGGCGATCGTAGCGTCTGGGATCTACTACTACTCGGAAGAGAACATCACCGAAAGCCGACTAGCCTTCCGTACTGCAGCGTCCGTCCCTGGCACCTATGAGCAGAGCGACGAGAGTGGATGTCGGCGGACATGGGGAATAGCCTCGTTAGTATCGTTGCTCCCTTGCTGCACATATTCGATTCCTCGCTTATAATAATTTTGTTTGCCAAAGGGACGACCCATGTGTGAATGAGCTTGGCGCCGTCGTAACCTGTCAAGACAGAACCATCGCATTCCCGAACGTCTATCAGCATAAAGTCTCGTCGTTCGAGCTCAAGGATAAAACAAAGCCAGGACATCGGAAGATAGTCGCTCTGTTCCTGGTCGATCCTGCAATTCAACGGCCGTCGACAACAAGGGTGCCTCCTCAACAGCAAGAGTGGACGTCGGCGGCCCTGTTGTCGAACAAAACTCTTGGGGCGGCGCTGGCACCTGAGATCATCGATCTGGTGGGCTCGCTTGCGGAAGGCACGATGACGCTGGAGGAGGCGAAGAGCTACAGGCTAGAACTGATGGACGAACGGAAAGCGTTTGTGAAGGAGAACGACGAGAAGTTCTTCCAAGTAGCGTTTGATCTGTGTGAGCACTAGGACGTAGGTGTACTCATTGCTACCTGGTTCCCTGTATCAAAGTTGAATAAACTCGACGATTATACCGTCTATCAAAATATTTGAGCCACCATTGTTGTGCTACCTGTGTGCATCACCCTGGATGGTTGTAACTCAACCGCGTCGTGTCTCTTAATAAACTGGTTAGGAATGACCTTGAAGTCACCATCACGGCATTCTACATGCGACACACGAGATTTTGCATCATGTATGCGCGGTGGTTCAATCAATTTGGGGTGCTATCAGATTCGCTTGCTGGTGTTTGGTCTTCAACGCGACCGTCAACCAGTTACACGCCCCTAGGACACAAGCTTCATAGTGTAAGGACACTTTCAGTACTATGAACAACATGATCTGAAGGCCCACAACCTTGGTCACTGGCTTATCAAATTGGTGCTCTGCATTTTCGATAGAATTAGTTATATAAACAGACATACATATCTGTCGTTACGGTTTTCAACTACACAAAGTTATCAAGCAAAAAAGGCTAGCTAGCCTATTATTCCCTCTGTAGTACGATAGCATTGTTTTAACTAGACAACTGATAAGCTCGGATGAATGCATCAAGCTTGGCGCCACTCTTGTGGAAAAGGGGGGATATAAGCTCGGTACTTGGCATTTAGGGAATATGAGAAACGTACTGCCCAAGAGACTTCTCATAATAAACACCCAACGTCCAATGTGTCGATATATATAATTGTTATACGATAGTGACACTGAATTGCCTAATGCACCAACGTCCGTTGCCGAGTTGGCAGCTGCAGCTGGCCAAAGCAAAATCCGGTACGTACAAGTCAGAGTTTTGCCCCAAATGCGCCCCTAGAGAGCCTATTGGTAAATATTGATATTCTAGTAGAGAGGAGAAGCGGATCGGCGGGGCCTCACCGCTGTCGATCTTGGCCAGAGATATGCTTGGTACAAGTGAGAAAATTTTCGGGAAATGAGGTTGAGGTGTAAGTTACGCTTGTTTCTCTCTCGGAAATAATTGGTTCTCGGTTGGTGAACGTGATGCTCAAAAGGGTGGTTCCATCAGAAAAGTCTTAATTTCCATCGAAGGTTAGGCGCCGTGGCGCGTCAACACCACGTGATTAGCGCTCACGGACTGTGTACCTCACTTTGGCCTCACTGTTTACTCGCAATCCTAACTCTAGCACGGGCCTGAGTTTTCTTCTGTCGCCGCTTGTACCAGTGACAAAACCACACAATAAAACCGCAGCAGTGGACTTAGAATCGCTATCTTCCCCTCCTTGGCCCCAAAAATCACGGAACTTCAACCTGACGTGCACAAAGCCAACAGAAGTACATATAGCAGTTGGATTTAGCATATGGCACAACAGATAACTCTCCGTGGCACTGGATCTTCCTAGACTCGACTGAAATAGGTCGTTGGTTATTCCTCCAAGGCCTTGAACAGTCAATTACGTCATCTACCACCAGGCACCGAGGTAGCCCGCGTGTATTCATATAGAACACATCAGAGCGTGTAATGCGGCCGCCAACCTGGAACCACCAACCACCAAATGGCATCTTCTCCGAACGACATGAAGCCTTTGCCGTCCGCGTTTGGTTCAGTTGAGAGCCACTACTGGGGTGGAGAGACTGTGACTCCGGCAAAACCTGTACGTCTAGTGGTTTACAACGATGTCTGAGGCTTAGATTCTCATCATTGTTCGCAGCTCGTGGAGCTTGAAATGACTAGGCTGTCGGCCGCCCTACGTCTCAAGCCGTTTTGGTATACCAAGTTTCGCGACCAGGACATACTAGCCAAGTGGCGGGCCGAGGCTCTCGAACAAGCCGAACACATGAAGGAGTCTCACGTTGACTATGTACTCAAGGAGCTGGACGGATACGCTAAGTTACGCGATGAGGACACTGGCGCTGAGGTAAGAACCCTTATTGTAGCTCTAGTTGCTTACTTAAATGATTTGGGGGTGTAGGTCGGACGCTACGATCGCATCTGGCAGTCTGACAAGCTCGTTACTACTGCGCTCAAGGCCAAGATCGTTGAGGGAGTGGCGAAACTAGAGGACGTACCTGACTCTGAGAAAGACTGGCATCCACGCTCGAACAACATGGTGCTCGACCTGGTTCACCCGTCGTTATACCCAATTGTATATGGTCGGACACTGGCGTATCCGGCGAGGATTGACAATCGTGACGTCGCAAAGCTGAATATTATCCAACCGCCACCGTCTCCTGGCTCCCAGTCTTGGGCTAAGGAAAGGAGCTACCACGTCTCGCGGAAATTCCAGTGGCTTCCAACAGACTTTGTCGTGTCGGACGACGGCAAGTCGGTCAAGAGCACCGGCTATATTAACAACCTACACCCAGACCAGCACGCCGGACTCCACGCAGCTATCGAGAAGCTTATTGGGGCGTACATACCGCTGTTCGAGCGGGTGCTGACCGACTCAATCCCATCGAACAAAGCTGTTCCTGCCCGGACCAAAAACACCTACTCCTACGATGAGGGCTATAAACCCGAGCCAGAATGGAAAGACGATATGAATGACGACGAAGAGGAGGAATACGAGAGGCTGCATAAGGAATGGTTCGAAAATAGGCCAATTGTCCTGCCTGATGTTCCTTCCGAAGGATACGTCTTGGGCAGCTTGGAGAAGCGTAGTGCATGGTACTCTCTTGCTGGCAAAACTATACAAGTAATCGTCAAACTAGCAAACATCCATCTGGTGAGTGATGTTATATGTTCTACGGCCCAAATCTCACCCGATATTAGACTCCTGAAAAGTCAGAGTACGCGGGCGGATCGTGGCACATCGAAGGGATGTCGAACGAGGCGATTGCGGCGTCTGGAATCTACTACTACTCTGAAGAGAACATTACCGAAAGTCGACTAGCGTTCCGTACTGCAGCGTCTGTTCCTTTCACCTACGAGCAGAGCGACGAGCGCGGGTGCCAATTGACGTGGGGAATAGCTTCGTCAGTATCGTTATCCTCTCGCTGCATATACTCAAATTTTCGCTTACATTAATGTTGCTTGATTAAAGAGACGACCCATGTGCGAACGAGCTTGGCGCCGTTGTAACTTGTCAAGATAGGGCAATTGCGTTCCCGAACGTCTACCAGCACAAAGTTTCGCCCTTCGGCCTCAAGGATAAATCGAAGCCGGGACATCGAAAGATAGTCGCGCTATTCTTGGTCGATCCTGCAATTCAACGGCCGTCAACAACAAGGGTGCCGCCTCAGCAACAAGAATGGCGAGCGGCAGCTATATCATCGAACAAGGTCCTTAGGAGCGCCTTTAACAAACTTGCACCCGAGATTATCGATCGGGTGAACTCGTTCGCGGAAGGAACGATGACTCTGGAGGAAGCGAAGAGCTATAGGCTGGAACTGATGGAGGAGCGAAAGGCGTTTGTGAAGGAGAACGACGAGAAGTTCTTCCAAGTGGCGTTTGATATGTGTGAGCACTAGGGCGGAAGTATATGCGTAGTAGATATTAAATACTGGACTCAAACTGAATAAATGGAGCATTTTGCTTGTCCCATCACTACGTCCTCGGTTTTGCATGGGCCGGCCTGCGGGCTGAGCTGCCCGTTACTCAATCTTGAGTTGCCGGCTAATGGTGGCCATGGGTCACCACGGTTGTGTCGAATTGGAAGTGTGTTTATATGCACCAGGTTCGAGCCTTCACTCCGTCCTATGCTTGTTTATATCTTGCGCAGAAGGTCACTGTTCTTTGTCTTATGCTCCAAAAATATCTATTTTCAGTAGATAGAACTGAAACCTGATTAGGAGCTCATGTTAAACGTCCTTTATCAGTAGAGGCCACTCGTTTCAGAAATTTATTCGTACGCCCCATCGGCACAACACCGGACAAGGCTGTGATAGAGTGGAATAGGCGACCCGAAGAAGCCATAGCATTGACTTATTGAGGCTGGCTCGAATTGATTCTGAATATATATAAACGAAGACACAGTGCAAAACTACCACGTTTTGGCTTCCACGTTTCCATCGTGTTTATAGTTAGAGTAAGAGCATAGAAGCTTTGTTTAACGATCCGAGGAGAGTTTAGTATGTAAAGATACTGCACTTACATGATCGACCTAAATTGTATAGCCGATATCAACCGCATCACCGGCATCTTCTATGTAGCTGTTGCTACGAACCTGGACCGCAGTGTTGGTCGCCGGATTTTAGCATAGCATAGGTGTGCATATATGTAAGTTCTCGTTTCGTACATTTAGTTATTTCTAGAGGGAAATGATTCATCCCATGGGTATATCGGCCGTATCTTCCTTGCTGTGGGACCTGACCGCCAAGACTTGTTGAGCGAAAAGTGCTAGTTAGCCTGGGATAATTAGACCCTCAGTCTCTCTGTACGCAATCGCATAGTTCTAATAGAACTACGGATATATCTGACCGAGCTTTGGGCTTGGCATTGCTCTGGTGGATACGGAGCGACATGATCTCAAGACTTGGCAGTTGGCTAGTGTGAGAATCAGACCGATCCACGAGACTTCTAATGGTAACATATCCAATATTCAACATAATTATGTTTTGAAATTGGATCGCTCAATATTTCCAAGTGAGGTCCGTGGCGGAGTCGGCAGTGATGACTGGCTGGATGGGGCATCAGATGAGCTGTCAGATCATGTCACGTCTGGAAGCGCCGGGCGGGTGTTTGAGAAGTTGATCTTCTGGGCTTCTGTTTGATCTCACTACGATCACGTCCTCGCGTGCACCACTATTGTTTTCGTACCGTACCGGCTATTTTCGATCTAATAGCGTCAGCTTACCACCAGCCTTTCAAGACTAGATGGGGTTTTATCTCGGGTTTCTCTCGTAACGACATGTCTACCCTCACCTCCGGTATTTTCCACCCCATCTGCGACAGCACCTCGATGATACGCTCGTATGAGTAATCTTCCCAGCTCGCTTAGCTTGATCATCACAAATCAGAGAAGAACTAAATACTAGCCAATTGAGGACACGGGTCCTCGTGGCGTGGTGGGCGCAGAGGTGATACGCCGTGTTCGGGCTCCTTCCCATATATCTCCGTATGATGCCGGGGCCCTGAGCCCGCGCGTTTTGCTGGCCTCAGGGCAATCCCGCTGAATGAGCGCTGCCACCGCCCCGCGTTATTCGCTCAGAGCGGGCGGCATGGAAAGTGCGATGAGCGAAGGCTTGGCAAAAAACGAATAGCGCGTATAAAAAATGCTCTGCGATGTCCCGAATTCATCATCACTCCGCTTCTCTCGTTCTTCTCTACTCTAATCACCTATTCGCTCTCTTTCGATGCATTTTCGCTGCCTTCCTCTGCTCGCGGCGGGGGCTTTGCTTCCTACCGCATACGCTGCGACTCGTACCCTCACTCTTACGGTGAGTATCAGACAATCTTCTTTCACTCGCAAGTCTAACGGTGCTCCTTGCAGCTTACCTACGGGACGACCAACCAAGACGGTACGTCCAAGGAGTCATGGCTCATCAACGGCCAAACTCCGGGACCTCATCTGGTCTGGGACGAAGGCGATACTATCATCGCGACGGTTATCAACAAAGGACCCGAGCCGACGACGATGCACTGGCACGGGTGAGTCTTTTTCCCGAGCGCCGCTATTCCCGGCTAGTTTCTGACAAGTTCGTTCGTTCTGTAGTATGCAGCAGATTGGGTCGCCGTGGTCCGACGGCGTACCTGGCCTGACGCAGTGGCCTATCCCAGTGGGCGGGAACTTTACGTACAACTTCAAGCTTCATGAGACTGGGCTGCAGTGTGAGTACGAGTCGGGAGAAGTTAAGACGCAAACCACTGATAGTTATTCTCGACGCTAGGGTATCACTCGCACTATGTAAGCTGCCTAACGTACCACCCTCCTGTTTTCACTAATAACATCTTGTTGGACAGAAAATGCAACTAGACGACGGTCTTAAGGGAACTATTTTCATTAGACCAAATGCTGCCACTGCGAGACCGTTCAACCAGATCAGTACCGACACTGCCGTATTGGACAAGCTCAAGGCTGCTGAACTCAATGGAAACTTGTTGAACGTGTACGACTACAAGCACTATACCTCTGAGCACTGGATGGCAGAGTGGGAGCGCACAGATGTCGAGCAGCTGTGTATCGACAACATCATTAGTAAGTTCTCGCTCTTAGTGTCTCACGCTTGATTTTAACCCTCTCAATAGCCAACGGCAAGGGACAAGTTATGTGCCCCGACATGGGACTCATCAACTCGCTCGCCGTCCCGGTACAGAAACCATTGACCAAGAAAGGGTGAGTGAATTGTTCGGTATGAATTGCGCCTTTGTTTGATACTAATGGCACTTCTCCTTGCAGTTGCATGTATCCAAACAACACACTGATGTTCCCTTACCCCGAGTCAAAGCCCAACACAGTCAGCTCGGATATGTGGTACGACTGCAAGAACTCGGCGACGCCGTTCCAGGTGTATGTCGTCAAACAATCCGACGGGTGGGCCTCGTTCAACTTGCTCGTGAGTCCCCGGTGGTCGGTTTCTATCTTATTTGTGCTTGCTAATCAACGTCCCGCAACACAGAATAGTGGTGCTCTTTGGGATCTGCGCGTGTCGATCGACTCTCACCAGCTGTACTTCTGTGAGTTCACTTTTGAATTAGTAGAGCCGAGTCTTGTTTATTCATTTGGAGTTTAGATGCCGCCGACGGATACTACATCAACATCAAGAAGGCTACCTCAATCTTGATCCCCATCGGCGAGCGCTACCAGTTCTTTGTTAAGCTCGACCAGACGCCCGGCGACTACCTTATCCGCACCGCGGCTGTTGTCCTTCCGCAGATGATAACTGGTTATTCGATTTTGTCGTACAATACTGCCAAGGCGGACCCCACTAAGCTTCCTGCTGCCAAGAACCCGGTAAGCCCGTGTCACGTGCCGTGTATCAATGGTAAATTAACGATATACTACGTGTGCAGTGGCTCGACTATGCCGGTAACATCATCAACGGCGGCACCGACCTCGTTATGGCCAACCTGGCGCCATACCCCGCCACGCCTCCTCCTCAGGGCAAGGCGGACAAGACTGTAGTCCTTAACGTGACTCGCAGCGAGGAGTTCGGATGGGTTCTCAACGGTACGAACTTATTCGTGTTTCTTCTCAAGTTCCGCTTCTTATGGCTATGAAATCCAGGCAACAAGTGGCATGAACTTCCAGATAACACTACACCGCTCTTGTTCAACCCTAGCGCAATCAACTCGCTCGACCCCAAGGTGTATATGTCCTGGGCTAATAACACTCTGGTGGACATAATCTTCCAAGTCACTGCCGGAAACCCAGCCGTTCATCCTCCTCACCCGGTTCGTTCTCTATACTGGGGTTTCATATTCGATCGACTCATCTTTTGATTCATTGTGACAGATGCACAAGCACGGTGTTAAGGCGTGGCTCCTCGGGTCCGGAACCGGTGCCTTCCCGTACAAGACCGTGCAAGACGCAGTGAACGCGGGTTACAAGAGCATCAATGTAGTGAACCCGCCATACCGTGATGACTTCGTTACGGTAAGCTCTCTTGTGATACTTGTATCTCCTCAGCCGCTGAGTTGTATGTTCGCAGCCCGTCGCTGAGACCGGTCAGGCTTGGACTGTGATGCGGTACCGCGTTGTCGACCCCTTTCCGGTGATCATGCATTGCCATATCGATGCCCATCTCGCAACCGGCATGGTTATTGGTGCGTCATTAAGATATAAGTCAGTGTATGCGCCTTGTGCTTATTTTATTGCCTCGTACAGTTATGCTCGAAGGTGGAGAGAAGATCGTATCTGGCTACGTGCCGAGCTACTACCTCACCGCCAATAAGCAATAGGTCAAAATGTGACTGAGCAAGGCTAACTCTGGTGTTTCTGGTGCTTGAAGCTAATCCGCTTATGCTCCTTTAATCACGGGCCTAATTTTGTTTTCTTTAATTGTTCTTTATCAATGGGGTTGAATATAATTGGTTTTGGATCCTCATGCACCGATCCGGCTTGGTATCCGGACGTAAAGTTAATGGCAGTTTTCATCGGCAAATATTTGTTCCATGTTGGTCTGTGCTTTCTCTAACCACTTCTCCAAAGACCAGATGTTGTCAACTTCAACTCCGCTTGAAGTTGTGACAAAATCAATACATTGAAATACACAACCAACCTAGATTTGATTCCATACACAGTTCAGATACTACGTCGCATTGATGTCATAAGTACTATCAACTAATTCACATAAGCTTTTGTCTCATAGACTTGACGGAAAGCCCGAATGGTCGTGGAGTGTAGATGAGGTGTACTTATATGCGGATTCCGTAATAGTCTACGGAATACATAGACACGGTGGACTGGAAATTGCTCGCGGGTGGGTGGCAAGTCACGGGCCTCTAGTAGTAGCGTGTTGAGTGAGATAACAAATGTCGGCCTATATATCAAGTCTCACCGGCGCTATACGTCGTGAACACCACCTACGAGGGGGAAAGAGAGCCGCGGGTCGTGCCCCCCCTCCCCCAGCACTCTAACCGCCGGAGGATGACTAGCTCGTCTCGTCTCCGCAAGCGGCGGCTCATACGCACATTTTATCTAGGACTGAGTTTCCCTTGTTCTATAGTGTTGACCGTTGGGCTTGAATAAGACCAACGAGCAATTGTCGCCCAAACACATCAAATTGAGTAGTGCATAAACTGTATCATCTACATTCTCTCTGACGCACCCTTGCTCGCATCGATCAATTTTCGAATATGTAGATCCACCTCCTCATTTTCACCGTCGAGCAGCCCGTTGTCAACTATGACAGATTCCACTTTCCTACTGAGGTTATTCAAAAAGTCTGCATTACGCTGCTCCCACCGCGTGTCTTCCTCGGATTGTGAATCCCCATCATGGGATGCAAGACCAAACCCCTCCAGCACAATCGTGCGTAAAGAATAAATCTCCAAAATTTCTTCTACTTGCTCTTAAGCATCTTCATTGAGCCCGTTGCTGCCCTTCAAACATAGAGTGTGCAATGCCGGGCACCAAGCAGTGCTTTTGCCAGAGTTTACGTCAGCCATGTTCACAGCATGAAAGTCGTCATGCTTATTATCCAAAACTAGGACCTGGATGAATGGTAGACATTGAAGGAGCGAGCTAACCCGAACATCAGGGCCATGATTCGTGCCCGAAAGATAGAGAGAAACTATGTTTGAGCGCCTGCAGAACGGTACAATGACCTCGGTAACATCACGACTGGTGAGCTGGCCGAATGAGAATCTGAAGTCCAGTTCCAGCCCACCAGGAGATAGTGCATTCAATAGCCCAAGTAAGCTTGTATGATCAAGGTGAATTATATCTAATAGCTGTAATTTAGGCAAAGAGACGGCAAGAACCTGACCAGGAAACAGTCTGCTCACATCCCGAAGTCTTAGCGTAACTAAAGCCGGGCTTCCGGAAAGTATCGCAAAAAGTTCTTGGAAGCTTGGAGTCACGGACGAGGACAATTCTGATAGCTGCAAATCCACCAACCCTCGGAGGTACGTTGTCGGCCATCTCTGGCGGGTCTGTCCACCATACCAACCCGAAACCACTATGAGGGTCTTCAGAGAGCCTGGAACTCCACAGCGACAACATAACGAAAAAAACTGGTCGAGAATTTCTTCAATGGCTCCACGAAAGACCAAAGAGGATAGGTAAGTCAAGTGAGGCTGCAACTTGAGGAGCAGATTGGTCATAAAGCGCTGATCATCGCAAGACTCGAAGTGGACGTGGAGATGCAGTGGAGCGCCGTGAGATCTTTCAAGCCAAAGCTGAGTAGCTCCTGTTGGATCCGAGCTACCATTCCCAGTCGACGGAGGCCCATACAGATCAATGTGGGACCAGAGCGAGCGAGTTCCAATAGCAAGCTGACGCCACCCAGTGCAAACGGCTGAGATGGCAAGGAGAGGGTCTGGTTCGTCGCACCGTAAATTAGGAGAGGTTGATGCGATTGTAAACATGAAGATACGGCTAAAAAGCTCCGCGGGAAGGATGCTGATTGGCGCGAATGTGGGTGACATGTTCCTGGTACTGTTGATCACGGCACGAGATGCAGCCAGTTGTGTCCCGATAGAGTCGCTTACGGTCATCTGTGATTGCATCTTGAAGATCAAATCCTCGAAAGTCGAATGACGGTTTGGGACGACGAAATGCTGGGATACTGCGGCACGCAGGCTGATCGATGCGTCAAAAATGCTTGTGCGGCCTTTTCAAGGTGCATGTAGCTGGGCGTTTTCACATCGAGTGAAAGCCTCCACAATAAATAAGGGGGTTTACAGTATTCTATGATAGTTGAGCGCAGTTATCTTAGACTAGTCATGAACACCAAACTCACAATCCAGTGATGGAGGCGGGCCGATGGCGGGGTTTGTGCCGGATGCCTCCGTGATTATGTCAGCACGCACAAACACAACCAATACTTCGCGCGAATTCAAAACTATTTTCTAGCACTACATACAACGATAACCTCGCCAGCGGCCTAATCTGTCCGAGCGTGCTGACGCGGAACATATGTTCACCTGGGTTATTGATCGCCGCCGTTAATACAAACATAGAATCTTGTCACTCAGCCCTTCTACACCAGCATTAGGGCTCAGTTATTTACTATTTGTTAGTAACACGAGTTATTAACACCGAGTTATTAACACGTTAATAACACTTCGGAAAATCTTCACCGAAATCGCGGTGTTAAAAACAATTTGACCACTAGCCCGAGATGCCTCAGATGGCGGCCACTAGACTGCCGAAGAACGGTGATACCAGTAACGCGCAAGGTACGCGCGGGGTACATGCGGGGTGCGTACCTATCAATTTGCTAGTTTCGTGCCACTTGGTGGCTGGGGTGTGTTTGAGACTGGTGGCCCTTTGTTGGAGACTGGGTGTATGCTGCGTCTGCGTTGGTGTGCGGTTTAAGGAACGTATCAGTCTTTAAGAGGCGAGATGGTATAATAATTTGTTGTCTGTAACATTACTGAATATGGTAAATTACTGTTAATTTGATTTGTGTTAATAACTCGTGTTAATAACTTCGTATTTTACACATGCCACGTTATTAACGTGTGAGAAACTCTTTGGGAGTTTCTAACTGAGCCCTAACCAGCATCGACGTAGAACAAAAAATAAGGGCACTGGGGACTTTCACGAAGCAACACTAGTATTTTAGCTATTAACATCATAGCAAATACTTTCCTCAATCTGAAAAGCGAAGCTTATACATCGATCATTTCAACTTAGTTGTCAGATGATCAGAGAAGGGCTGGGGTTTGCGCTTGAATAACATGGCACTCGACCTGATTCGCC
The DNA here is from genome assembly GCA_019616345.1 of Ceratobasidium sp. 395. Classification (NCBI taxonomy): domain Eukaryota; kingdom Fungi; phylum Basidiomycota; class Agaricomycetes; order Cantharellales; family Ceratobasidiaceae; genus Ceratobasidium; species Ceratobasidium sp. 395. Next base: position 583 of record WSTH01000089.1, on the reverse strand, counting down.
CGGTATTGTACCTGGCCGTGTATAGTTGAGCGATAGCGTATGCAGAAGAAACTACCGACCACGACGCCACGAAGTTGAAAACTATCCCTCTACCGCCACTTTCAAGAAAAAGATCAAGGCTTTCTAGGTTCCTGACTCAAAATAATACATTTTACAAATGTTGCGCTGGCTACCAACAGAGTTGTGTTGGACGAGACACGAGCGTTAGCTATATCAATGATCTCCACCCAGGCCGGCACGCCGCCTTGTATACGATAATTGAAAGGTTTATTAAGACATTCTTATCATGATTCGAGCGTATACTGGTGGATTCAATCCTGTCAAATAGGGCTGGCTCCGCACACGCCAACAACTCGCATTCTTCAAGAGAGTAAGGACTACGGACTCGAGCCAGTCTACGACGAATATTCAGATGAGGATGAATATGGGGCTAGAAGTGTATGACGAATAGTAGTCCAGGGATCGGCCAATTCGTTTCCCCGATGTTGCTTCCGAGAAACCTGTCTCGGGTAGTTTGGAGAAACGTGATAACTGGTACTACTAGTACACTCTCGCCAGTCGGAGGCTCCAGGTGATTGTCAAA
>WSTH01000088.1:0-43430 GCA_019616345.1 Ceratobasidium sp. 395 | reverse complement strand
ACACATTTTTCAGGAATCAGTTCAGATAACACTGGAAACACTAGATTAGCACGCGAGCTGCTTGCTCAGGATCACCCTCATATCATTATTCTCCCCGACCCTTGCCATCATATGCATAACTGTGCGAAGGAGATTTGCATTCTAGACTACTTCAAAGAAACAGTCCACCGGGTTCGCATTATTATCCGATTCTTTTCAAAATCCACCTTCGCAACATTCCGCCTGACTGTCTTACGAATCTTGAAGGGTATACCATGCGGGCTTGTACAGATCGGTAACACTCGCTTTTTGACAATATATTACGCAATACATGCTCTACTACCATGCCTCCAGCCGATCACAGAGCTTATTTATAGTAATGTGCTTAAAATTGGAAAGGTAAGACGGTTACCTATATGCTCTTTGATCAGTCATACTTATTAGTTCAAATATGCGCATACAGACACATAGACTTGCTTGGATGACAGACCTTTCTACTTTCAGACAGTTTGAAAACAAGTTGCATCAGCTTCATGCGCTTCTGCAGCCGTTTGCACGAGCGGTTATCTGCTTGGAATCCAGTGCTTCCACCCCCGGCGATGTGTATTACCTATGGATTGCTGCACAAGCGACACTACACAACTTATTCCCAAACCCACATCACCTTGACGGGCGTGTTCTTCCAGTTGAGCTGATACAAAGTGTACGCGGAATAGTTAATGGACGTTACAGCGAGGCTTTAGAAGGACCTGACCGGCAGTGTTATTCATCAGCATTTTACCTTGATCCACGTGAGTGTCCTATTATTCATAAGAGATCCCGGTTTAATCCATGTTTGCTAGGTTACATTGGCTCAGAGATTTTCAAACAGCATCACGTGAATCCATTATCGACGACAATAACTTTGAACCGGCACTCATTTCAGCCAGACGCAGCACCAGGGAATCTCATCAACCCGGCAATCTACGACGACGATTTGCGCAGATCGCACCCAGCTTACGTTCGCGCTGGCCAGTATCTGATTCCATTGCTCAGGGACGAGGTTAACTCGGGGCGTACAGCGTATATACTAGCCCAATCGCAATACCGCACCTGGGAAGACATGGTGGAAGATCTTCGAATTTAACTGATCTTATATGCGCGTCAGCGGCCACCTTACGACAGCTACCAGCCGCCTGAAACTCCCTTAGAATATTGGACGCGGCTTCTGTTGCACGATAAGGCCAGAATACCTGCGCATTTAGCCAGCAAATTGTTCTCAATCGTCCCAAATTCTATGGCTGAAGAACGAACAGTCTCTGCGTTCACGAAAATTAACAGCCCTGACCGAGCAAGGCAGAAAGCCTACACCATTGTGAATATGACAAAGATTTTGCAACACGAGCAACGGAAGGTGAGTGAATTAGTAACCTGAGGACGGATATTTTATTCGTTGCCTAATTTTGAATCCATAGTACTCGCTTGAACCGCTGCCGCTAACCACTTTTCGAGAGATCCCTGGGCTTGTAAATTTGGTAGACCAACCAATTGCACAGCCCGGAGCCGACTCGGCTGAACAAGATATCAATGCTGAGACTGTTGAGGCCGAAGTCGGTGAAGCCGATGAAATGTCGCAGCGTCGAGCGTCGGGCGAGATCACGCAGGATGAGGAACAAGAGGCTGCATCAATGGAGATACCGGGAGAATGGGAGGATCAGGCCGGTCTTGACGAGGAAATCGAGCCCGCCGCCACGGGAGATAAGCTCGAGTTTAAAAGCGTTGAATCCGACGGTATCGATCTCACGAGCAGATATTTACTAGGCGTACTTAGCGATAAGCTTACAAATATGCCCCTCATCACTCCACATGTCCCATCTTCCGGAGCACATGTCGAATTGCCCGCACCCGTCATCATTCACGCGGTTGCTGTACAATTTTAGTTCGTTTGAGATATGATTGTCTAATGTGTTCTGTATGACTAATATCATTCTGACTAATCGATGTTTAGAAACCGGTTTCAAAACATGGGCGGGTTTTGAAACCTGGTTTGCAAACCAAAATCGCATTAAAAACCGTACCCTAATCGAGAAGTCGTCCCAGACTATAGCTGACTCACCTCTTCCTTGTCCCCTCGACGTCTCTACCCACCGATAACCAACGGTGTGCAGTAGAAACTCGCATAGAAGCACGGTACTACTTCGATGGTCACGAGATTACCGCCCCCATGAGATTACCAACTTGACTATTCCACTCGTAACTCATGGATTTTCGCCAAACAAATGAGTGCGATGTCTTTCTGCACTCGTTTGTGACTATCTGCGAAAGTTTGGTGGGAATTCGCGCAGTTTGAGACCCAGTTGGTAATCTCCTGGGGCTGGTAATCTCGTGACCATCGATAGTAACAGTAAACTATACTGTAGCAATGTGCTGGACGCAATAGGTGAGTACGATAATGGACGACGCGTCGGTTGAGGCTCACGATCCTGAGCATTGGCTAAAACAGGCGCGCCATCACACTACGGCTGGCTTGTGGCCATGAACGTTGCCTAAACACAACGGGTTGTATTGTCGTGAGTCTCAATATGTCCCTGTTAGCTCACGATTTACCAATCACCGTCAGGAAAAACCCCGGGAGCAGATTTGATGTTATTTACTGCTATTCACCCGTTTTCCCGATTTTCTATCCCCCCTAGGAAACCAGCCGTTATTTACCCACCGAGGGTACCAATTTTCCCCTTGGGGCTGTGCATAACCCCTAATTTACTCTCAAAACAGGCGAATGAAGTCTTGTATCGGTCAGATTTGCTCTCGTACATACCAAAATACAACAGCAAGGATTGAATTTAGCACTTTTGGAGGTAAATTTGTCTCCCAAAGCGACATATCTCACCACAGCCTTGATATTTACTCCCGCAATTGCATGAGCCACAACCGTAGAATAAGATTATGTTTATTCCAGCACTAATTAACATACACAAGAAACCGTAGCATGGTAGAGGACAACTGGACTGAAGCACATTGCGCGAGCGCGAGAACGTACGTAGGGGAATGCACTCACAAATCATTGTATTGCTCGAGATGTAGGCGTGGTACTAATTAGTGACACTGCTTCCACCTCTGCCATCAAATGCAAGAGCGCCGCTCAGCGCATTGTTCGAGTGGATTAGACGATCCGAGCCTGCCCAAGCGGACTGACCTATTTGCTCTACACAGCCGCCTTAGGCGTGTAGCACGGGTGAAATAAGTAGTTGGACGTGATAAGAGTGGTAACAGACGAACCGCTAAGCCGCTACTTTAGTGTGGCGCAAGGCGTACGCAGATGGTGGCGGTAATGTGCATGCAAAGCCCATTAGGCGTTTCCCGGGCTCAACTAGGTGGTGGCGGCAACGATAGTGAGAGGGTTGTCGCTCTCCAGGTCATTGTCGACATCGACATCGTCGTTGACCCTATAAACACGGCCATGGCCGCGCGAGCTCAACGCACGCGGGGATTGAGCATGCTATTAGTGTTCGTGGCTTGGGGCTGCGCATTGACAATGGCAGGTTTCGGCTCCTCAGGGCACATGCCCGAGGCGTGCGGCTCCCGGGTCTTGCGTTATACGGGGCCAGGCTTGTAGCTACCTTGGTGGCTAAGATGGCGCTATGTGGCTGGAGTCGGTGCGTGGAGTGAGCGCATGTGAGAGAAAGCAAGGGATCACTCACCTTCTCGCGGTTATCCAGAGCACGAACAACGGAGAAGGTATAATTTTGTTGGAAAATGAGTCCCGAGCGACTGATGAAAGGCGTGATGGTGGATACCTAAGTAGGCATTGGCAAAATACCAATGTTAGGAGTAGGGTAGCTCCTTCGTAAATGCGTACACGAGGTTGTGGGGAGTTAGGACGTAAGAAAGCTCGGATATCTTGCGCTGCTTGTTGTTTGGAACACAGTGGAATTTAATATTGATGTGTTTGGCGAGGCCTCAAATTCAGACACTTTTCAGTTAGTATCCGTTGGACTACTTTAAACTCGGCCACCTCAACCGTATTTGTGGCTTTATATACATCGGTGCGTGTACTTATCATCTCAAGCCACTGTGCACACCTCGCTGACGGTCATCTCGATCTTGTGTGTTTCTGTAATATGTATGTGTGTATTAGATAGCGAGCATCAATAACGATCAACGGACATGTATGCGCAAATGCGGATGTATATACGAATTTAATCTCTAATTGGGGAGATCTCATAATTACGCGCAATCCAAACAGTTCAAATACAGCCTGATGACACAGATAATCGAGGAAAATATCGATATAATGGTACTATATTGAGCTGCAGCTCACGAGCCTCATGAGCCTCCGATTGATGCTCACCGAGCCCCACCTAAGGGCTCACGCGGCTCATCGAGGACCAATACAAAGCCCAGGAAGCCCCAACGATTGTATATAGTATAGTCAGGAGCTATAAGTGAGCTCGAATAGTCAGCCAATTGAGCGCTTCCTATAGGGGGGATAGCTCATACGCTCAACGATCTTAATCAGCGCTCCCGAGCGCTCATGGGGAAAAAAGGTTTTTGTAGATGTCTTATCCCAGAGATGATCTTAACACTCCCGGAAGGCCGGAGCTGATATCTCGCTGATGTTCGGGCACGAGATCCATCTATGCCCGATAGGGTAACTCGCCCTGTTGTGTAATTGTAGAAAAGAAAAGTGTGGTCACGTGTGCAGTCAGACGAGAAATTTCGCCAGTGAACGTGCCCACGCAAGCACGAGGCTGGAACCCGATCTGGACGTAATTTGGCAATAACACCTCGTTTTGTGCTACCACTTCAACTAGACTCAACTTGCGCTATGAAGCCACCGGAGACTGACCTACGCACAGATGCGTTTCCCCACGACTATTACCCTGACCACTGGGGTCCTTTCCCTATTCATCAGCTATTCTCCATGAAAAACCAGCTCGTACCACTGAAGGCAAACCATTTTTACATCTGTGCAATCACACCTCGAAATCCCCATCCAGCATTTCTCGGATTTGATGACTTTATGCCTGCCTGGCCAAGCGATCGCGATCTACCTGATGACATTATCACACGACGCAACAAAATTCGAAACTCAGCTGAATTCCGGGCCCTTGTATATGTTCAACATTCGAAAACCTTGACAGCTGATGGAATTGAACAACTGAAAAACGCAGGGGCAGACGTGAGCGAAGCTGCTTGCCGGGAGGGGCGTTTAGTGGTTGCTGTAACGGGTAAATACGAAAACAACCTCGATTATGATCGTGAGTGTTGCTATCTGGTGACATTTTTATTGCTAATCTCAGTCCATGATATAGCCAACCGATCGCGAGACAGCGGTGTGCTGTTCGTGCGGTACACCCACGAACACAACCCAAACAATCCCCTCAGTCAACATCAACGGCAAATGTCTGAGCACAAGCTCCGCATTGTCTCCATGGATATGCGTACCCCTTCACGGTGCATGCTATACTTTGAACGTGTCAAACTTCGTTGCTTTATGGTGACCACTTACGAGGAGAATTGTGAGGCGGTGCCAGTTGATGATCGAGACATTAAATGGTTTGTGCAGAAGGTATGCATTGATATCCCTTCAGAGTAATTGCAGGACTAAGTTATTCTGATCTAGTACATGCAAAAACACCCCTTTGCTCAGACTGCGCCATGGAAATCGCAAGGCTATCGTGGAGCGCGTAAACACACCTCTGAAGTTTGGCACTGCTTTGTCTGCCACGCCGAGTGGCTACTTTACGACTCTGGTGTAAGCTATGGGCTGGTGGGCGCTCCAATCTTGATGAGTTCTATGGATGTTACTGATTCTATACTCTTACTCCTCTGGATAGGACCCGGTTATTGGTCACCAAGTCTTGGTTCAGTGGGCTGCTGATGCGCCAGCCAAACGCGAAGGAGCCGCAAGCAGTGATCGATGTGGGTGGGGCACATGGGAAGTCCAGTGGGATAATTGCCTAACATCCGTGAGTCACTCAACTGCGAGTTGATTCCCCGTCAATCAACAATTCGTTAGGTCCGAGAGGACAAGGTCAGGCTCAAATATCATCTTCAACGACTGAGGCAGGGGATGGAGGAGAATGACTCGGGAAATGAGGGCGGAGACGAAGATGACGGGGACGCGTATGACGGGGATGAAGACGACGAGGACGCGTATGGTGTTGCCTCATCTGATGGTTATCATGGGTCTATCCGAAGCCCCAAACGGCAAAGATTCAACTTGAGGCTGTCAAGCCCGTCACCTGGGATGGATTATAGGTCCAGCCTATCACTTGGGATGGATTGTAGGTCTAGCCCGTCGCTGGGTGACCGGGCGAATCCACCACCGACTGAGCTTAGCTCTCAGAAACAAATTGACTTCATCGTTCTTTCTTCGGATCATGAGAGTTTAGCCGGCAATGACAATCGTCCAGTATTTGTAAGTATTCCTTTATATATTTGACTGCCGCTCAGTTAAATCTACGCAGGAAATCTTGTCCAGCAGCGACGAGGAAATGCGCGACCCAAGTGACAGGGGAGAGGGTCCCTCTGTAAACCCGCTGTCCAAGCATACATCTCATGCCCTTCGTCGACCCCCCCGTTTTGTGGGACCGAACCTGCGGGCCAACCGATCTGATGATGAGGAATCAGTACGAGAGAGCGACATGGAGACGATCGCAAGAAGCAGTGATTCGGACACCAAGTACAAGCGACAGGACAGTCCGCTGGTGGACTCGCCTGAGGTAGCCGAAAAAAAAAGGAGGGGGGAGTTGTGCACATGGATGCTGCAATTTGTACCGGTGCGTCTCAAAGGTTTCCTACTTGAAATAAGTTACATTGTAATTTTGCATCGACTTGTAGGATGTGTTTTTCCAATCTGGAGACTGAATAACTGGTCACCCTGGCACTGCACATGCCCTCCACTAGACATGCCATTGCGCACTCCCCTGTCTGTTTCTCGCAGGACGCCGAAGTGTAGGTACTTGATTAATCTCCTACACCCATTACCCGATAATCTTCGCCTACTACTTCGGAACTCAACCCAACCGGGGGATGCTGAGCTCCTTCAGATTCTGCTCACCGAGCCGAGCGCCTTGGATCTCCCATGGGGCGACTTATCCTCACATATTCTGAAGCGAATCGTAGAGCTCCATTGGGAAGAACACTATGCCGCATGGGGTGTGAAGAAGGTGTTATGTGCGGTACGTTATCTAACTTGGCTGTAGAATAATGGGCTCACGTAGACTACAGGGAGAGAATGGGAAAATACTTGCACACTTTGCAGAGTACGATGATAATTGAGTACCATCAGAAGAGGAGAGGTGTTGTTATGTGGATGTCAAACACTCACAGAATGATTATGTCACTTAACAAACCCGGCATATGCTCGCAAGGCGCCACTAAGCATTTGTAGGCTTTGCCACTAGCCCGTTCTTGTGAAAGGCTTGAGTGGCCAATACCGTTTCCCCGGTAACGTACAAAAATATCTCGGTCGATCAATCTAGCAAGCAATCGGATAAAAAAAGCAAGAATCAATCATGTAGGACACTCATATTCGCATCGCTGATGCACTAGATATGGACTTATATTGCCTAAACCCCAAACCACATCAGCAAAAATTAATTTTTTCGCGCAGCAGCTACAAGGACGCTACGTGCCACGAGTGGGACGTAGTGCTACGTAGCATACCGTAGCGCCGGTACCTTTGGCTGGTTAACGATTATTTTCACAAGATGTTTGTAAGTACATCCGTAGCAGTTCCGTAGCAGAGCGTAGAAACGTCATTTCACCGTAGCTGTACGTATTGCTTCTGGCTCCGCCCACTGCGCAACTTCTATCTGATCTCATGAGGTTTGTTGTTGACGCTTGTTGACGAGGTAAAAGTCGATTTCTTCAATCAAACGAGCCTTAGTTTTTAAACTGTCAGCTAAATTTGTTAACACACACCGTTGTTGAGCCCCGGTGTGATTTATTACTTTTTGTACCTAGAGTTGTACGCGAGGTTGTCGAAGCGCCGGATCCTGCTGGCAGCTGTGCGGAGTGGATTGTGAATCTTAGCCACAAACAGTGTAATTTTAGTAGCTGACAACAAATAAAACTAAATCGCAGAGTGCGCGTGCTGCACTCACCAAACACCCCAACACTGCCCAGAGCACATCCGTACTCGTGCAGCGCAGCGCCTCGACCAACAGTCACGCAAGAGTCCGCGCGGGCATCTCTCAACCTGGCTTAGCCTCCTCAGTCCCTTGTTCAAATGATTGCTCGTGTAGCCAGCGACGAGACAAGCGATTCCAGCGGGAGGGTGAACGGGGCGCGAAGGTGCGGGAATGGGAACTCCCGCGCGAGGGGGCGCAAATAGTTGCAAAGCGGCCCGACCCGTCGGCAATGGGAACGCTCTGGGCGCCGAGAAAGGTGGCTTGATGGGGCGGCACGCTCGATGGAATAGGCGGAAGCTTGCCGCGCATGTTGTTGCGAGCGGGCTGAGTCGGTAGAAGCCGGAGTCACGCCCGCGGGACCATAGAGCAACACGTCGTGCGAGATGCCGGCGCCGCCACCATGCATCGCACGGCGCGTCTGTTCGGCGGCTGAAACTGTCTCAAGACCTTGTCCATACGTCTGAATTGGTGGCAGCGTCCTGATCGGTAGCAGACGCAACTCCTGGTCGGGGGCTTCAAAGTTTATCTCGGGTGACCCTGTCTCGGTGCGAACGTCTACACGTCACGTCTACAAGTTCGTCCATTCCGGCCTCGGGGGCTCTGGCGAGCTGAGATCCCTCCCCAAGCACGACCAACGCCGGCGGCTGGATCATTGGAAATCCAAAACGGGTCCGGACTGGTGAGACGGGCGAAATTGTGGTCGCACTCGCAGGTGTAATCATAATTGACTTAACCAAAGTAAAAGGGGGCGGGTGCAAGATACAAGTGGTATTGGTGGGCTGGGTCCAGAGGTAGCCCTGACGTGCCGGGGCAAGAGCGTCTAGACCGGATAGGGTGTCGCGTTGAGATATCGGAAAGGATGGGTGGTCTGCACACCCGGCTGAAGTACCGCCTCGGAGGGCCCATACATCTACAAGTTGAGCTACGGTCATTTAATGACGTCCATCAAAGCTTAAATACTTGAGCTACTTACCAGTCCGACACGAGCCGAAATGGGGGCAACAGAGACATGATCCTCATCAAGCGCCGCGCGATGTCGCAACGGCAAAGGAGCCAGCCTTGAAAATTTCGGTTCGAAAATCGTACACACACGCCCGATGAACTAGGAATCGCCCCCGATTTACTCTCTTTCTTCTCCTACTTCCACCCAAACCACTGGTGTAGCTGGAGGCGCCTCAGTAGCTGTGGTGGTTGCCATAGTAGACTCGGCGGCCACGCGTCGGTTGACATTGGATTGGTGAGTCCGGTGCTTGAGATACACCTCAAAGTTGGTGAGAGTATGCTCTGGGCTGGGAGTATATAGCTGTTTGAATCGTGTGAGCCGTCGGTTAATGATGAGTTATCAAGATTATACCTTTCCAGGGCAGTCGAGACACTTGAGTCAGAACTCGGGCATTGCAGGCTCTTCTGTGTTCTGCGGCCTCGGCTCGAGAATAACGCCCGCGCGGCCATTAGAGTATCGCGATAGTGTGGCGGTGAGGCAGTCTTGCATCTATTGAGGTAGCGGCACCTACACTTAAATGTCAGCCGCGAGCCACAATCTAGATCTACTCGATCACTTACCTCAGCCGTTTGACCCGTCACGCGGTCAGAGCTCTACGAAGCCGTAAGCAGCGGTCGCGTGGCCATTGTCGGTGTATTTCTGTTGGGATTTGTGGGAGAGAGTAGCGACGGTGGCTGCTCGGCGATGGGAGTTGACCCTGGGAGCTCAGGAGCGGTAGGAGGAAGGGGTGTGGACTGAGGCTTGGGGCTATCGGGCCCAATCGTCGAATCAGGCGATCCTGGGTCGATAATAAATGGCAGGGGAGACGGCTTGGACGGAGGAGATGATGATAGAGTCCAGCCGTTGGTGAGTTTATCATTGACTTGCGAGCGCTCAGACTTGCGAGCGCCCAACGGCTGCGAAGCGTTGGCGCTGAGGTTGATATCAGCCTTTGCACCACACTTCTTCGTCTTGGCCAGCCTTCGGTCAAAGCGGAAGGAGTGCTCGGTTGGAGAGAGCATCGCCGTGGGAAGGTCGGCGTCGGCGACGGACATACCGTCAAAAGGATGTCCGACGAGGAACAACGACTTTTGGTAAATAGACTTTTGCTTGCGGATACTATGCGCGATCGTAGTTCTAAGAGAAAACCCACATGGATGTCAGAGATCTGGTCGAGGAGAAAGAAGCGGTAACACGCACTTCAGAAGTCGCCACCGAGCCCGAGATCGCGACAGCAGGCTTCGGCAAATTCCTCGGGGTTATCGGGGTTGATGTTCCACTCGAACCGGTCTGTCAAGTTCATCGTGCCAACAATCACATTAAGCTAAGCGGAAATCAATCTCAGTGATCGCGTCGAGCACCTAAATAAACAACTAGGGGCTTACCTTGACGTGCAGAATCCACTTCTTTGCCTCTTTCATCTCGTCTCCGGTCACTTCAGGCAACGGTCATGAGTAACGCCCGATTCGTCTTTGAGTAGGGGTAGCGCAGTGACGAGTATTATTTGGGAATCGACGCTCAGCGGGATAGGGAGCCTTTCGGATGCTTTCGTGGGCGATAATACGCTTTGGGAGCTTCGGAAGGGGATAGAGCCTGGGAGCGCCGGGTTCATCGCGCCCGACAGAGCAAGGTTCATGCCGGTTGCGAGAGCAGAATTGGCACGGGTCATGGCCGGGTTGACTCCAAGTGCAGAGTTGACGCCTAGAGCCGGATTGACACCAGCGGGTATGGGTTGACGCCCAGCAAAGCCGACACACCCCCAGGCCCAGGGTTAACGTTCCCCAATCTACCAACGCGGTTCATACCCATGCCCATACCCATTCCCACACCGTTCATGCCTATCCTGTTCATGAAAGTTGCCGACGTTAATCTCGAGACCCATTGGCTTGGCCGAGCTGATGTTTCCTGCGCCTGGCATATCGAGGTTTCCGCCTCTAGACATGTTCGTCTCGCGCCCTTTTCGTTTCCGGCGTTCGTGCCCACGCCGTCGACTCCCATGAGGTTCGTGTTTATGCCTATCGCAAACGAAAATAAATAAATAAAATATTCGAAACAAAATGGCGAGGACGTTGGACGTACCATTAATACTCGTGCCATACCCATACCCATCTTGGCGTCTGCAGGAGCTGATCTCCCCTCTGCATTCGTCCTCTGACCGCGTTGGTACCAAATCCGACAGCCCATGGTTGCGCATCGCGGTCCCAGGCCCAACGACCAGGGCACCCATGTGTAACGTCGAGTTCGCATCCGCATGAGGCGTGCCGGCCAGACTTTGATTAGGAGGTAAAAACGCATGAGGCCGAGGACTGGGTGTCCCAGCAATAACATGGTCGTTCGCCAAGTCCCTCGTAGGTGTACCCAAAAAACCACAACCGGACGCAGGAGTGCCTGGAAAATCGCGTTGAGGTGTGCTCCCGGGGCTGGAATTAGGATTGGGATCGGAAACCCCGCGCTGGGGTGTAAAGTTGCGTTGAGAACCCGGACCGGGTGTGGCGTTTATCTCGCTCGTGGCCTGGTTGGGTGTGCCGTTTGGGTTAAAGTTAGGAAAGCTTTGTTGTTGCTGAGCATTGGGATTCGTCCGTGTGCCGGGCACAGGGAAGTTAAACGCCTGCTGCTGCTGTTGATTCTGACCAGCGCGGCAGCAGAGTTTGCGCCTGGACCGTTGTTTTGCGGTGGAAAGGTGCTGGTGGGCGATCCAGCTGCGTAACCAGATTGAAAACCAGCGTCGAAGTTGTACTGCTGAGGGGCGCGGGAGACTGAGTCGGAGTGAGCATCTGCTGCTACTGCTTCGGCTCCATAGCGGCGCACTACTGGTTGGCGCAAAGCTAAGCTACCTAGTGCTGTTGTTGCCGTTGTCAGACGAACTAGTAGTGGCGGCAGTACGAGAGTCGAACAGTGAGAGGCGACTCACAGCTAGCATGTGTTTAGTGCATCATAGCGCAAGTTAAAGAAAAATCCCATCAGGAACCAGGCTGAACGTTAATTTTGATTGGCCGATGTGCCCGTGCAAATCGGAGCCGAGAGCAAATGGCTGTGTGTATGACCAAACAAGAGCTAACGAGCCACAATATAGTACTGCCAATTGCGAAGCGCTGTGCTTACATTTCTTATTTCAGACAGAGATTATTTTTAGTTAATCAGTATCATACGAACTGAAACAGAAATATGTACAAAAATGGAGATAACTTGTGAAAACAGCAAACCCCTGCATATATTTGAATTGAATACGACGCCAAGCGCATTTTTTGTGTCGACTTCTCTTATGTGTGCAACAATACATGCAGAGAAATTGTGACATTACTAAAATTGATACGGGACAGTTTGAGGGTATTCCAAACACAAAAACTTTTCCTTATGCAAGGTCGAGCAGGTAATCGAGGAAAGATGAGATGTGAAAAGTGAACAATAAATGCAGCCAACAACTACTCGTACCCATGTCGCGACACCAACAGCCCATCAGCTGAGCGCGACTTGGTCTGCGTGGTTCGAAGTGCCTCGACCTCCGGGTGAACAAACGAGTCCCACCGATCGAACAGGTTATTCTCGATGGAGAAGAAGTGGTGTAGGCGACCATTGACACACCAACGCATCCGTCGCCTTGACCAACGGTCTCGCAGGACGGGTAACCGGCTCCCCGTCCTCGCTCTCGAAATTTGACACGCACGGCTCGCGTTTCGACCAGTCCACAAACCGGGCAGATGTGGGGTTCATATTAAATCCAGTTTCCATCGAGCTCGCGACACCGGAATTGTATACCTTGAGATCAAAGATAGGTCTTCCTGTGGCCCAAGAACCTCGAACGCGTCCGAGTCGTCTTGGGTAGCGGAGACGGCCATGCTTGAATCGTCAGTCTGCACGGGCTGGACGGATTCGGAACTGATAGTCGGCGCGGCTTCGGACGAAATGGCAGGCGCCACGTCGCTCGATGCCAGGGTCTCGGCAATCTCCGACCGGGCTGCCTCGACATCAGCCAGAGATACGGTCATAGGTGCAGACATTGCCGGTACGACCGTAACATCTATATTATCGCCATCCATCACCCATGGTTCCTCTCCAGTCCCCGGCCTAATTTCCGTCACATTTTCCACAACCTCGTCCGCCGGCTCATCCAATCGAATCTCCTCAACTCTTGCCCAGACTGGCAAGATAAATGGCGCGTTGTCTTGCGCGGGTTGAGAGGATGAAAGCGCTGGAGGAGAAAATGCCTTGGAGAATTTACCGTATTGGGGTTGGGGTGGGGGTTTTGTGGCGGATTCGAGTGGATTGGGGAGTTTGTATAGGACGAAGATATCTTTCTCGGCGAGGTCGGTTACATTCATGTAGTCGTCGTAGAATTTGTAGAATTTGTAGGATCAAATTTCGACTACAAGGAGCTGGAAGAAGATGAATAAGAGTGATAGAAATAGCTGAGTAAGACCTACGTTCTCGGGATCAACGTTGAATCATCGTCTGAAAAGCTTCTTCAGATATCCATAGCTCGAATCCTTGAGCACTTCGATCTGAACCGCGAGAGCAGGACCGATCGACTCCCAAGGCACATAATGAATAACGTGGCGCTGAATGGATTGAACCTGATGGAAACCTGGGAGTAGTGAAAATTAATGAAGAGCAGTGAAATCGCCGCTCGTGACATACCTTGGCGCATTCCGGACAAACCAGCGTACCTTTGTACATCCCCTGGAAGAAGTCGACAATTATACTATCGTTCCGTGGTTTGTACCCCTCCCAGGTTTCCCTCCCCAATCTCGCCTCAACGTCCCGCCCACCGCCCGTCTCCGGCCACCCAGGTTTCTCAACGTATGGTTTCTTAAGTACCCGATTAAGATCTTCGTGCAATCCGTCTAGTAATAATCCCAGAAACTTCTGTGTATCGTCACGTTGCTGGTATCCAGAGAGGGCAGGCGCGAATCGACCGAGGGTTTGTTTGAACTCGCGAGGGGCGTACGAAGAAGACAAGTTTCCGCCACCGAATCCCCAGGCGGAATATCCTCTGTCGATAGGTTTAGACGTGGATGCCGTGGGGGAACCATCGTTCGGATACAGGTAGCAAAGCAGTGCGCCGGACGAATTGATGATGTCGTCGAGGTTAATTGTGTGTCGATAAAGACCAGATAGGACGTACTAGTCGAGCTCGGGGATATGTGCGAGGCATTGCAGAGCGGAATTCATGAAGCAGGTATTGCCGCTGATCGAGTAATGTTAGCTAAGAAATATATCCAAAAGAAACAACCTGGAGACCTTGCAAACACATCGTTCCCCGCTGCACAGCCGGAGCCGAACTCTTTCCCCGAAACAACAACTCCGAGAACGCGCTCTTGACGCCACGTGCTGTGGCAAGATACGTCGTCTGTGTTGACCTGAGCGTCCGCGTCCGTCGCGAGGGTAACAGAGTCGGCGCCGAGTGATCGCCAACCGGCCATAGTCTGAGTCTAGACAACACTTGTGCCACCAATCCTGATTAATTCGCTAATCGGGGCTCTCAAGTCGAGGGGACAGGGACGAGTGTGTCGCGTTCGACGTTAGACGATCGTACGCCGTCTACGATAGAGTTTTGTGAAAAAGTATTTCATAGTCGGTACAGCCGTTCGGTAGAGATTTAGAGAAACGTGGTTGCGGGGGAAGAAAATATCAATGTATTGTTTAATTTTGATTTAAGTTCGGATAATTTGTTTAGACTCACCTTTCGAGCAGCTTCAGTCGCTTTCTGTATCTCTAGTACATCCAGGGAGAGGCGGGGCGGAAGGGGCAAGAGGCGGATAGGGGCTCGGCGTGGTGGTGGTTAAGCTCAGGTCGCGCGACTTGGAGGTGTCTTTGATCAGCGGTTAATTGGAAATTCGAGCGCTGATCGCCCTGGTGATCGAATCACCGTATTAGGGCTAAACTGACTCTTGCTGGACCAAGTCTCATCGTCTTATGATCACGAGCATATGTTATATATGACTCATCTGCTACATGTTCGTTGCTATCCTTTTGCTTGCATTGTTCTCGTTTCTCACTTACCCCGCCGTCCAGCCCCTCACAAAACCGGGGTGAAGTCCGGTGGTATAGGTGTTTATTAGAAAGGATTAGTGAGCGCAGTGTGAACGCCCATTAAGAGCTGTTCACCACTCTTACGTAGACAATGGTCAACCACTCTGTGACTCGAAATGACATTGAAATGGTGAGATAGAAAGCCAATTTAACTTATTAATGCCAATTCCAAGCCTCATAGACAATGAATCAATCAGAACTTTGGGCATCATCATCCTCTCGATTTATACACCGAGTATATCAAGTTATTGATCATCTTCAATAATGTAAGATGATAATGGCAATGTCATTAAATGTCCCACAGCAAGCTTTCGCAATCCACAACTGAGCGTTGCCGCTGGGGCACCTAAGTCGGCACAACGAGGGCACAGAGTGATTGCTTCTGTGTATTAACATGATATGGAGTTTAATTCATTAAACATGCCTGAGCTACAAATTCCAGTTCTCACGGAGCTGCGAAGCGGATCGCCAAGCATACATCATCATGGTTCGCAGCTGAAGCACATCCTCTTTCCAAGTTTCGGTAATGTTCTCGTCACGGAATTCGGCCGTAAGCTTCTCGCACCGATCGATATTCTCCAGACTGACAAAATCGATTGCAACTTTGATACAATCGGCGAGGTTACACACCTGTCCAAAGGTTTCAAAAAGCATAGGTATGATAAAAGCATTGTACTTCATACCTGATGTGCACAACCTGCAGGAATGAACACTGCCTCCCCAGGTTGTTGGTATATCCTCCAGCTGTACACCTTTTCTTCCTCGTACAACTGTCGTCGATGACTGCTATCAAGGTAAAACAGCTGTGAATGAATCGGATCTGCGTAGTCTGCTGATCGATCATCGAAATGGCGCCGTAAATAGGCTCGAATCTTGTCGGAGTCGGACGCGCGGAAAATATCCCAAGCTGCTGCACCAGGTAGTTTACCGTCGGAGTCATGAGCAAACATCATGACGTTCACAGCGTCCGCCATATCCATGTGCAAACGCGTTGAACCTTGACCGCTCGTGCCTTCGCTTGACTTCTATTATGACGTTTAATCATGATCTGAAACTGTCACCTAGTGAACTCACGAATGCGTTATACATTTTTGGACCTAGGTTCTGAAAATCAGCGTAAAAAATAAAGAGAGTGGGAACCAACTTACCAAGATCTGGAGCAACAGCATTGATAGCAAAATGTGAAGCTAGATTCAGAACCCCATCTCGGCGTGTATAGTTGGGTATAGGCAAGGCATTCATAAAATCAATATACAACGCGCGGAACTTTTCGCGAAAATCGGCGTGAGGAGGCCAATCCTTCAAAGAACACTTCAGATATAACTAGCGTGTGAACCCAGCTTCGACGCACCTTGAGTTTTAGAACCCCCTCTCCTCGATCAGCCTTGCCAAACTCTTGAAAAAACTCCTTAATCCTTAAGCGGGACCGCTTGTCGGTGACGCAGTCAACAACATGGCACTGCTCTCGCCTGTAATTGTCGATAAAATACCCCGGAGTCCATCTAATCTTGAACTTATCCAACAAGCCGTGAACAACAACCGGTTCGCCTCGTGCCCACAGAGGCTGAAACTGCTCCTCGGTGATCTCGCTCGAGAAGCGGCTGATTGGGTGAGTGGGAACGCCACTTCGATCAACATGTCCGTGCTGAGAAGCAGGCAAGCAATTTTCTCCTTCAGCACGGAGCTCTAATGCAACGCGCTTTTCGGGGGTTTCAAGTGGGATGTTGCGATTGCACGAGCGCCCCGTTTCAGAAACATGGAGAGGTTTGGTCGACGTTCGAGACAATGTCGGTCGGATGGGTGTGTTGGGCTCTACGAGGACCTGCATCTCGCTCAAAATTTCCTCCAGGTCCATACGCGTAAATCGGGTAATGGGTCGGAAGTTTGACGCCAAGTGAAGGGAATCGTGCCGAGTACAAGAGAGGTACTTATGGAGCTGCGGGTCTTTCGTATGCATGTTCTCGTAGTATGTCGGAGTGGAACTGGCACACAAGGATTCAACCTGTTGATAACAAGTGAGGCAACATTCTCGACCACATTCAGTGCACATAAAGCAACTTGTGAATATAGACGTTTGACACATGTCTTGAAGAATCTTTTCAGAAAATGCAGAGAGTTTAGAGGGAGTCAAGGCTCACCACATGTTGCACGAACGCCAACCTCCGTTGGTCTCCAAATTATGTTATCTTGCCGCGAGTGTTTGAGCTCTTGCAGAAGAAGTGGATAAAGTACGAGTGAAGTAACACTCTGCAATACATCCGTCAACGCTGTTCATCGAGTCCGACATAAAACTCACCCGAATGCGATCAATTTGGGTGATATGTGGGGTAGTGTTCCATTTGTACGGCAAATAATAAGTCGGGCGCTTTGCGCTAGGTTGTGAGCTAAAGAGGACTCCCAGTGCATCCAAAGAGCGTGGTCTGAGCTTGAAGGATCGCATACCAATAAACCGACATGTGTCGTCGGGGTCTTGCTTACAGCACGACGTACACCAGGAGACGACAACTCGATCCCAAGTATAATAAGAGCAGGCTTTGTCCTGCAACTCTACAGAGATACTATTCACCTAGCACATAAAAAAAACGATGGCCCAACTCACGGAGAACGTAATTCGACTCATTCTCGAGCGATTGAACCGCAACTGAGCCGGTTGTATCTGATATCGCGGGGTTTGGCTTAGCTCGCTTCGCATGCCCTGCAATGTGAACTATATGTTGGAGGACAAGCGATTATAGATTTTTTTTTGATTCGGTTTACCTTCACGATCCGTGGTTTTCCTTTTCCCTTCCGGCTTACTAGTGGCTGACTCAAGAGGCTCAGTCGCTTTTTTGGTTTGCAGGGAACTCATTGCTAACTGGACGGTCGATTTCCTGGAGGAGTGAGAGATTACGGACAAGAAGAACGGCGCCATCCTGTGATTCCATGTGTTCAATGCGGATCTTGATGGTGCCGTTCGATGACAGCGGACAATTAAAAGCATTGACGTACGTACTGTTCTAGAAGCTAGTGCGCAGCCTTAATGTCGCAAAATGTCACGCTGGCAGCTATGAGATTACGTGATTTTGATAGAAACGGTCAGGACTAAGCGCCCGTGCAGCGGTACGTGATGTTGTGGACGCGAAATTTCGCGTACACGAGTTGCAAGCCATCGCCACACTTCGATCAAAGCCTAGCACTTGGCTCTCTTATTTTTCTGATCTGTGTATTTATGGTTATCATATAACATTATCATTTTTGCTAGTAGATTACATGGGCGTCTCCAGAACTGCTAGAGTATCCATGGGTCACTTACAGCTAAGAGCTAACTCACCGTGTTGATGGAAAACTCAAAGAGCTGAGACAACTAAGATGATTGAAGTCTGAATTTGCCCCATAAGCGCAAAGATTAGCAACTCATCTATCACATGTTTTGTCCGACTCACATGTTTCGAGTTCCCACTGGTTTTGAAGCGATATGTAGTCAATAAGGATAAGAATGTTAGCGAGAACGGCAACGACAGGGGAGCGCGCAAAGGAGAGTGGCAACGAGGGTGAGGACAAGATTCTACTCACCCGTTAACTGGAGGCCATAAATGGTGGGTTAGGCACTGCTTGTGTAGGTGGAGCAAGGCAGGCGTGTGGGGGCGTGAGTAGGGATGGGTGATATTGTAGGTGGACGGTCTACTCACCATCGCTGCCTGGCATGGCCACCCGTGGCGCGCACAAACTTTATCATGCTAGGCAGGCGCGGGAGGCGGCTGTAAGTGGAGTTGGTGAGTGCGGGCATGAACAAGGGCAGCGCACGGGCACACCGGGGAGCACATAGTATAACGCAGCGTCCGTCGCGAATAAGCCGGTACGCGACTGAGGTGGGGAATCATCGCTTGGCGGCAACGGTGAGGCCGCACAAGGGGCGGTGGCGGGTCTGAATGGGCGGAAGGGATGCGTGGCGGACAGGCAAACTGTGCAAGGGGAACAGGGTCAACGTCAAGTATTGACGGGTTGTGGGGCGCAACCGACCGAAAACTGAGGGACGGCGATAGTGCCGAGCAGAAGGTTACCGAGTGTCTGGCGGAGGTCGTATGTTGGCGGGGGGCAGGCGATGCTGCTATGCATATGACGGGCGAGGATGTGGTGGGAGGCAGGCAGAAACCCGTAAATCGATTGCATTGTGACCCTGGGAGGCACATCACGTGCCGCCATGGATCCGCCAATCTCCTTTGCTCACCACCAACGCTCCCGCACCACACAGGTAAGTACACTCCCGGTATACTACGCTTGAGTAAAGCTATCCTGTATTTGACTATAGACACATTGGGCGCTGCTGAAGCTGCAGAAGGGCGGGAAGCTTGCATTCAGCGAGGGTCAGTTATGCGAGGTGTGAGACCGTTTCTTTCGTGCTTTAATGAGCCTGAAGCACCTCGGAGAGCTTCGTATGAGTTTTCTGGGTCTAGTGCGGTGAGCTCGTTGTATAGCGTAGTTTTGGACCGCCGCTAACATTTGTACGCAGGAGCCATCACGTGCAGCGCTGGCCGGATGAAGCACGGTACGATGAGGACGTCGAGGACTCGTATCCAGCTTGGTAGCCAGTGTAGTAGGATTTTACTCGTATCATATTTGTATCCAATGTCTCGTATTCCGTCGTTCCTTTTCCGCAGTGTCTTTTCTTTTTTTTTCGTTCGTGCGTTACGTTCATGCGCACTAAATTCAGACGTTCCTTACTGTTCTGCATGCCATACGCTGGCCGTAACATATCAGTTTGTCCTGACTATTCAGACCGAGCACACCGAGAGCGCACGAGCGCGGGCGGCGCAAAATGGGATCGCTGCGAGCGAAATGACGAGGGGCGGGGGCGTCGATTATTGGTCGGGGTGATTGATACTATCAGGTCCCGCTGCTGTCAGCGACACACATCCCGCGCAAGTGGAAAAGTCGTCATTGCCACGATGAGACCTACCTGGGAGCCGGCCTTCACGGGTTTGGGGAGTCCGGAAGGCACGCTGGCGGAACGACCGTTCTCGGTTTGGAATCGGACCTCAGCCGTTGCAAATAGGTGAGTTTTCAGCCAATTTTGCCCCACGTTTTCAAGCTCTGGCGAGCACTCGTAAGGGCTCACGGATTGGACTTTTATTTTAGCCCTCTCAACCTGCTCAACCGCCTCTCGAGACCTAGAGAGCGCGGGTCCATTTTCCTGCTGTAGTCAGTGTTTGCTGCCTAAAACCATTTTCTCTCTTGGTCCATGATGCTCTCAACACTATTTCTTAGGGAGGTTGGCGCTTGGGTTAATAGGTCTTCAAGACCTGCTCTAGATATTGCAGTTTGAGCGTCGCGATCTCGGGCTTGCGCGTATTGCATCATCTTGGTGCAAAACCGGACGAGCGAACATTCAGATCCACAAAAGAAGTTTCAGATAAGCTAAACGATTCAATCACATAATCTATCTACTCAAGTTAGAAAAGTGACATACGCTGGGAAGGAGGAGCAATATCCTAAATTCGAGCCTACTCAGATCGATATATGCTACTCGGCACCTAAAGCGACTCATCGACATTGAAAAACGAGAAAAGATTGCATTCAAACGAAAATTTCTATGGAACGTGTAGATTAATGAAAGACTGAGAAGCTGTAAGGTGTTGTGGAGCTTTTTCCTCGTAACAGGCTCAGCCCCCAGAAAAAATTAGAAAAAAAACCCCCGAAATCGATGGGCCATAGCTGAGTGAGGCTCCACTCAATGATCTGGGGGGGTGTTGCTATATGTTCAGAATCCCATCTTGGCCAGGACTGTGGGTGAATAAAAAGTTTACCTTGAAGATATACGCGTTGGGAATCACAAGCTACATGCGGGCACCAAAGTGCTCGTAGTATCACATAATGTTCCCTTGCTGTCGCTTGTTACTGCGAAGAAGCCCTCTTTTCGAGTGCGCCCTCGGTCGAGAGTGGAGTCCCTTGTGGTTGTCGCCAACACAAATTAGGCGAAGCGATTGGCTACATTGAAATTCAATACCTCCCAGGCGCCAGGGAGTTAGACATGTGGTTGGATTGAGATTATTGCCGATTGGGATCCTGTGGATCCATTTACTAGCCTAAGCCTAGGCAGAAAAAAAGGATTTATTCAGCCATCGGGACTAGCATACATCGACCCTAAGTATAGCTACAGGCTTTGGATTTTCGGGGGTGAAGTGCGGTGCTTACAAGCTCTGACCTCCCACCATTCTCCCAATCATCCCAAAACACCACCAACATTGCCGAATGTCGGCCTGAAAGACCTAACGAATTGTCTTCACAGTAGGGAGCGCCAGATTTTTCGCGGCCGGAAGAGGTCTTTGCCATCTAACCCATATCGTACGACCAGTCATTGGAAAAAATCAAGACGGAGACGAACCTGATATAACCCTCCATCTTAAACCCCAACTTCATTCCCAACTCTCACGCTCGCCTGATTACTCGCATGTGCCTGCCAGTGTACCCTCCGCACGCCAGCCCTCCGTCTTTAGGCGTATCGAGCGCGCATAGCATTTACAGACCGATTGCGTGTGAAGAGACGTGCGTGCGTTGGTATGGTAAAAGAATGATTATAAATCTAATTTTAATGGTTGAGAGGTCGCGTGAAGCGTCACACTATGCAATTGTGCCTAGAAGAAATTTCAAAACTGAGCGATGTGAGTTTAAATGTTATTGATTAATTGGCGAAATACAGTGATAGGTACTTTCATCCGGATCCTCTTCGTCTGACTTGATCAACCCATCCTTGTTCAACGTCACGAACAAACGGAATCCAGCCTCGCGTCGCCCTCTCACTTCATCAATTTCTTCAAATTCACGCTAGGACGAAACGTCGGGCCAGGGCATGAAATGCATGACTTGTGGTACTGTGTAATGGCGGCATAGACAGCCTTGGCGTGGATGTGCGACTTTTGATTGCATAGAATCGGGTCAAAAGAAGAGAGCGTGGAAGAATCATGAAAGACGTACAATAAACGGAACAGCCTTGACACAGCACGTCTTCAACAGCTTGACGGGGGAATAAAAGTTGAGATTATACGGCTCATTCGGCTCGGGTAAGTTGATGGGAGTAGTCGTCTCGAGCCTGGGTGGGGCGTAGGTATTCACGTATGCCATCGTATCGTCGTGGTTTCGAATGAATAATAGAGCTCCGTAAGTCGACAATTTTTAATGACGCAAAATGACTCGAACGTGGCATCCCGTCCATGCCCGCGTAGCTCCGAAGTGGAAATTCTTGAAGAGCCTCACGTGATCGTGAAAGAATGGTCGACGCGGCCAAGATTCGTGGGAATCGGCAGTAGTGACGCAAAAAGACCCATGCGGCGTGGTAGGACAACTTCAAGGGGTGGGCAATATCGGGGGGCTGGGTTGGTAAAGATTTGGGTTCGTGCGTGTAGCTGGTTTGTGTAAATGCTAGCGATGGCTGTACTGTGTGAGTGCTCGACGAAACGTACACCGACTCACTCACGGCCACACGAGCTCACGAGCTTATCCCCGCGTTATCCGGCCTGCACCCAAACGACAAAACTTCGCCCGAATGCGTTTCGAGCACTTCATCACATGATGTTCGGCGTGGCAATGACGTCATGAAAAGGGTCAATGCCGAGCGTTGGATAGTTTCCTGGCGGCTGCAGGGCGCGTTAGAGACGGGACCTGGATGGCCGTGTGGATTGATTATGATGAAGTACGCATTGTGCCGGGTGGTCGAGCGTGTGGCGAGGAGACTGGGTTATACGGAGCGTGCGAATGGGAGAGGCTGGTAAATATTCCATGGTGGCTAGCAAAACCTTGGTCCGGTCGCTACAAAACAACACGAGAACTGGGGCCTACTACCTCTATCAAACAGTAAACATCAGCCGAAGACTTGAGTGACGAAGCTAAACAGATCAGAAAAGTGTGGAGGCTGAGTCGGGGCGAACGGGAAAGGTTAGGATGAGGACCGCCGGCTTGAATTGTCAAATCCGTATTGTCCCAAGCGCGTTCGAGGCCAAGCGCCATGTGTTGTAGCCACGTTCGCGCCGGGTTAATCGCAAGGGCCGTCCTGCAAACGCAGTACGCAAGTGCGGGTCGTGGGGATCAGAAGGCAAACGCGCGTGTCGCGTTTGCCATCCATTCCTCTTGCTCCAAAAATGGGTTTACAACGCGGGCGGATTCCACGCGTCGAGCGGTACAAAATGCGCGCGGGCGGGCGTGTTAGTCCAAAGTAGAGATTCGTTTACGCAGCGGTTTGGTCGATGTTGGGGGCAGCATCTGCAAAATCCTATTTTCCCTTTGAGCGCTCATGAGCGCTCAAAACCTGCCTGAGCCGGTGAGCCACCCCCCCCCCTTATCTTAGGCGCTCACCGACCATGTTATCTTATTGTAGTGATCGATCGTGATTGCGCCAATCGTGGCATTGGGGCTCCAGAGAGCCCGATATAATGTCTCATTAACCCCCGTGAGTACATTTGTCGTGCTCATGAGACTCATGAGCTCGCGGCGTGCTCATGAGCTTCATGAGCTCCCCGGTGAGGTTCATGAGCCTCATGATCGGCGGCCTAATTGGGAAACTTCCATAATTTCCGTTTTTATCCGACTCGCCAAATCTATGTACGAGCAAAACATCTATGAATTATTTTGTGCATGTATTTACAGATCATAACGAATCCGAGGCTACTAGATCTATTGATAAGTATAAATTAGCTATGGAACACCACAAAGAGAATGTTGGTTTGGTCAGCGAAGCGACGCCGTAGGAAGATAAGGTGCGTACGACGTAATTAGTGGCCGCCGCAGCAAGGTTTTTGGCGTGGTTTGTGCCGTTTGGATTAGATCTCGCTCGCGTGTACAAAAGAAACATGTCATTAGATGCTACCTAGCGACGTTTGAAGGTATATACCGTGAGGATAATCGTAATTGAGGGACATAACGAGTGAGTAGCGTATATGAGCGGATGGTGCACCGGCTTGCTCAGGATTGCTGACTTGTGTCGTAAAGTTCAAAGTAGAGTGAAACGCGGCGATAGCGTAAGTCGAAGGAGGGGGAAGGTTAGTTAGGAGCGAGAGATGGGGGCGCGAGAGACTTCGAAGATATGGGTGGCTCGAGATGCCTCGTGGATGGTAGAACACCATAGAACAGCGCAACCCCGATATACAAAAACAGTATATCTCATCAATCCGCAGTACTGATCTTGGCGCGATCAGTTCCGTGGCTGAGTTACGTACACCAACATGGGTGCGTATCTACGACACCTCCTGCTGTTGACTTCTTCCTCATCCCCTCGACATCCCTTCCCGCCTCGGATTACTGCAGGTGTGTAGCAAGATTAATCCTACGTATATTAAAATCGACAGAACACACCAAAGCAATGTGTTTGGTGCAGTAAGTGAGTAGTAAGATATCTATCGACTCGTCGATTGGCTCGCTAATCTCTGCTCTCGATGTCCAGACCTTAGGCGCGCCATCACAACGACCCGCTTGTGGATCACGAATATTTCCGAAACACAACGGCTCGCCATCCGGTAAGTACTAATATAGTTTCTCTCACTACTTCGCTGCTCACATATAGTTCGGTAGCGTGAAAGGCGTGCATCGCTTAATGCGACATGTTAATTCAAGTCGTTGGCGATGTTGCCACTGAACGTTATGCGAGTAATGAGTATCATAGTACATCCATGTAGCTACACGTATAATGGCATGAAATTTGACTGTTATTCTGTGTGCGCGAGGAACGGAGATTCGAAATATATAAAGTATATATAAGTTACGATGCTTAGTGAGACTCATGAGCACTTGTTTTCAACATTTGAGCTTAAATGAGCGACTTACTTTGGGCTCAAGATCCTCATGAGCTCAACATAGGAGCGCTCAAGTGCCTCATGAGCCCCACCGGTGTTCTCATGAGTCTCATGAGCGCCGATCGAGCTGATAGTGGTCCGTGAGAACAAGTCACGTTCTCACCGGGTGCTCCGCGATCTTAAACGAGTACTCACCACAGGTGAGTTTCTCACTGAGAAATATCACTTTTGCAGACGAGCTGCGCCGGATATTCCGGACCGGGGCGAGGAGGGGTCGATTTGATGCAGATTCGACGCGCAATTGTTAATCCGCATGGAGAACTGGTACAGCGGGTCGAAGGAGGGAGCAGGCGAGAGCGGGCGGCGGATATTCGCACAAATCGGACGCGAATGGTATAAAACTCAAGGCACTACTCGCAGCGCGTGTATCCCTGTTGCCTCGAGCCTCAGTAGCTCGAAGCAGTGTACGGAACACTATTGTGTCTCTAGTTAGAGTATAAGTGACCAGGAGGTAGTGATGCTTACCATTTTCCGTCCAAGCGTATACCGAGGCGCAGTCTTGATGCGCCGATTTCCGTGTAGAGCACCAAAAACTTCGTCATACCGAGCGCCGTAATCAGGCTCAATCCGAGTGGAGAGGGAAGTGACAAGCATGACGACGCGAACAACACCTGGAGCGGTCCCGCATCGCGAGGGCTTTCAGTCGAAACTAGGCAAGTTGGCGTTGGGAGTCTGCTCTTGTGCGTGAAGGTTGAGAGTATGCGTGAGTACAATACTCGACACGGCTCGTAGGATCCGCATGAGTACGGTACTGGACCGTGACGTTGGTAATTGGTCAAGTACGGGCTCGAACTGCAGGCGCCTGAACCTTGGATCAGCGCAAATCGGCCGGTTAGATCGAATACTACCTACAAAATAGCCTTCCAGGCGTGATTGTTCAGGACGTCAACCAAACATTGAGTGACGACCCAAGGGCTTTGACGAGCCGCAGGTCGAAAAGGAGAACTGGTACGGCGGGCCGAGGGAGAGGAGGCGAGAGCGGGCGGCGGATTGTCCCACAAATCGGGCGCGAACGGCATAAAACTCAAGGCGCTACTCGCAGCGAGTATATTCCTGTTGCCTCGGGCTTACATCAAATGTTGTAGTCAAGCCCGGCGTTGCTGTTGCGGACTTCGGACGTGCGGGGTCAAAAATAAAGGTTCCTCCAGAATTGCCTTGCCGAACCGCCGGGGCGTGTGGTTGGGACCGGTTGAGGTCGCGGCCCATGCCGCCGCCTCGTTGGTTGATGCAGTGACCGCATGTCCAGAAGACGTGACACGAGTAGCGTTGGATGTTTCCATGGACCAGGGTCTGCTTTGGTCGACAAGCAAGCATGATCTCGGACTAGTGGTGCGACACGGGGGGTCGAGACCTTTGTCCAAGGAGCTCGAACATGCAGACCGCTGCACTGGTTCTGCGCTCAGTGCGTGTTGGAGGCAAAATGAGCGCCGTTAGGAGCTTGGGGCTCCAATTTGGCTATACTCGAGAGTGGGTTGGATAGGGCGGCATGAGAGAGATCTGAGGGTACGCCACCTATCTCCTAGCCAAGTCTAGTGCGAGCTTCTTCCTGAGGATCACAGCCAATGAGGAGCTCTATGGGGTTGATGTATCGTGAGGAAAGTCGGGAGTGCGCGGGGAAGGCATATGAATTTTAGGTGTCGCTACGCAGTGTTGATGAGAGCCGAAAAGAAGATATGATATAGTCCGGAGCAGTACCCTAAGAGCGGCAAGACCGAGTAAAAAGGTTCCTAAAGCTCGCTTGAGCTTGCTGAGTCTATATACTGAGCCCATTAGCATATCATTACAATTATAGAATCGTAAAGGAAACAATACTCACCATATTCAAGAAGCGGGCGTGGCCCAGCCGCGGACGAACAAGGCAATCGAATTTTGTCAATCGGAGGTGTTCAAGGACAGCCTCATATGCGGTTCATGGTACCAAAATTGCCAGCCTAGCCAAAGGGAGCGGGTAAGATTGAGCTGGCCACAGTATTGCTCTCAATTAGGTGCGTACAGATCGTGATTGACATACCCTCTGCGCTGTCGCCGTAATACATCACAAGGGATTCTCATGCGGCCTAGAGGAGTATTCAAAACAGGTTACGCTCCTGTGATCTCGGCGGGTTTGACACTGCAGGCAGACTAGAGGCTCGGAATGTGGTCGGGAGATCAATGGCTGGCTAGTCCGGCCTTGGGTCCTTTCGACAAGTTCAGCACGTGATCCATCCTGACTTCTTGTTCCTAACTACCTCCCATAGGATCGGCTCTCGACATCCCCAGTCCCCACTCTACAGTGCCCCGAGCCGATCATGGGCGGCGTATATGCTTCTACTACGGCGATCTTCTCAGCAAGCGACAAATAGCGTAACATCGTGTCCAGCTACTTGCCCAGATTAACGCCGAGGTCGACGAGAATGGCGGCCTGGGAGCTTTGCACCCGGATGTGGACTTGGACAACGAAGAGGTGAACCCGGACAATGGAGGGATGGGTGTAGGTGATAAATTAATGTACGTGGGCGACGGAGAGATGGATGCGGGCGCTGGAAAGGTGGATTTAGGCGATGAAGGGATGGACCTGAATAGTGCGGCCGCGGACGTAGGGGGCGGCGGGATGGTTGTATGCGGCGTAGCTTCGAAATATATGTAGTTTTGATTGGTACTACGCATGGTTTATCCTTGCATCATACGGGTTGTACAAATGATTTGTTTTATTTTTGTCAACCGTCATACAATACGAGTGCGATCACGTAAGAAAAGCGGCATGGAGGTAATATACGAGTTGCTCCAAAGTGAAGATACAGAACGGAGACCAATACATACGATAGAGATAGAACCGTACGATAGAGACAGTAACAGTTGTAAGCATCCGGTATCCTCCTGGAGATACGATACTATAACTATAGCAATTCAGTTGGGTACAATAGGCTCAAGTAGATCTCATATGTTACACTTCAAGAGCTCAGTGGGCGTACAATTCAACTACTCATGCATCACAACATAATCACTAAGGTCCGTTGGTAGCTCGGGACGTTCTGGAGCAGCACCTTCCATGCCATTTACCACCCAGTCATCATACTCCTCCAAACGCCAATAATGGTTTTGAACGGCGCCAAACAGCCTCTTGTTCACCTGCAGCGAAGTTCCGATGCGCCGCACAGTATCGTCTTTAACCTCCGATAGAATGGTGCCGTGGCGTTCGTGCGTGCCACGCCAGAACAACATAACAACTCCAGTGCAATGAACGATCTCGAGTGCCAAGTGCAAATCTGGCCAAATAAGGAACCCTCCCTCAATGCACTCTTGAATCCTCTTGGGGTCTGTGATGAGTTTTCCTGTGAGCTTGTCGACGAATACATAGACGCTGAAAACATATGGATACTTGTCCTGGTCGAGATGGCACTCGTTGGAGAAGTAATGGAGGCGGTATTCGCCGGCTTTTTTGCCTTCAAAGGACACAGTCAAGCTACATCCTGCACTGTCCATCCATGTCTGTGTTATAGTTGCCATGTTATCAGATCTCATAGTCTTGAAAATCTACTCACATCCTCGTCCGTTGAGGTTGCGCCAAAAGGTGGGAGTCTATACTTGAATACAAAATTCATGGCTCCTTCTGTCACCCATTCTGCAGCGGCGGACTCCAAAAACAAGACATTAATAATTGCCTAGTGGAAATTGAGCTGAATATATTATAAAGATAATCAAAGTACGTACTGCAAGTTCTGGCATAAATTCCTTCTGGAAGTCGACCCAATCTTCCTTCCGCTTTTTTTTAAATTGTCCAGCAGGAGCATACATCCCCCAAGGGATTTTTGTGTATAGTCCCTGTCGATGACCAAGAACGCCCATGAAACCGTCTAAAGAAGAAATTAAAAAATAAATAATAGCTAATCAAGACAGTCACATACGAAGCTCGGGGTCGACCGCTTGATGAGCCTTGTTGCTCTCACATGGGGTTGAAAATGTAGCGGCAAGATGTAGAAGATAAGCCAGCCGCTCGAGCCGTAACTTGTGTTGGACTGATTCCTTCTCGTAGTCAATGAAGTCAATAAAGAGAGCCAACTCCGGAATCTCTGAACCTTCAGGTTGCGTCGTGACAAAGCAGGTACCACCTGTGATTAGGCGGAATCTGTGCTTCTGAAACTCATCAAGCGTAACGGCACCGTGGGGGAAAAGATTCGGGATTTGTGGGGTGCCATCTGGTGGCGAGGGGTATTTGGGGCGCTGATGGGGCCCATATACTTTGGCGTCGGCCAGGCAAGGTGGACACTCATGACCCTCAGCCAATTCTTTAAGGGTGAACGTTTTGGCATTCTGATAGTGTAAGAATTTCTGCCCGCGTTCGACGATATCGAGGAGTTGTTGCATGCTGAGATTGTCGACATCGCGACTGATGACGATCCTATGAGTTGAAATGAGAAATTGGACCTTGTTACGCAATATTTTAACATCGTGCTTCGCTGAAAATTCACGTGAGCAAATATATGGAGCAGAATTGAAGTGCGTACCTTCACTATCTTTTTTTTTGAGTAGCTTGTTGTTCCATTGAATGCGGTCGATGTGCATCTGCAGATTTTACAGTAGTTGTATGTGTAAACCATATATAATGGTGTGACCTTCTTACCTGCAATACCGCATTTGCTGCATAAATACGGCCTACTTGGGTCGCCTGGTCGTGGAGGGTCTTCACGCCTGCTAGTTTCCTACAAACAAGCAGCGGGTCAGCATAGCATGCTCAACAATACCAAACACCCGTACTTGGCAAAGGCAACCATGGGCCCGTAACGCTCTCGGGCATAATAAGACCACGCGCGCCTCGGATTGTTGTCGCCTTGGTCATCAGTCGTTTCAGGTTCTGGCTGGTCTAAGGCGCGACCAAGTGGGCTCATGTACGAGCCAGCGTGGTCCACGGCGGTTTTCACCGCACGTAACAATTCAGGCGGTGGGAAGTATAGTTCTTTTTTTGAAAGCTGATCGTAAAACAGTGTTAGCCCATAGATCGGTCAAACATCTAAATTATACTCACTGTGTTAAGCCAACCATGGAACGCCCACAACGGTTTACTGATGTCACACACTTCAGGGTTGGAGTATGGGGAATTGTCTGCTAAGACGTTGCCGAATTTCTGAATCAGGACCTTAAGCTCTACAATTGACTCGGCGTCTGATGGGGTCTTTTTGTGTTTCGGCTTTTTGCCGGTGCGGTGACTGCCAGCTTCGTCATTTGAGCGTTTCTGAGGCTGCTGGGACGACATATGAGATGTATACGAGTGGGCGGTAAAGGGTGGATACAGGTCACGTGAACGTCCGGTTGCCAAATTTCGCTAGCGGAGGTAGACACTAGTAAGCGCCGTCGCACGAAATTCAACCAAGCCGATTCTATTTCGGTTGTTTCAATAGAGACTCAGCTACCACAGACGGTGAGCGACGATTTTTGGCAATACAAATTGTATCACGACGAGGCACATGCGTATTGAACTCGGAGTGACTGATGAGTCGCGGGGCGTGGGTCAGATTCAACCGAAGCAGTGAGAAGAACTGGTTCATAAACGATAAGCGGATTGGCGACGTAGGCCGCTTTAATTTTCGGTCGGGGCTCACCGGGGATCACTATGGTTGGTCCCACCCCTCGGTCACGCGTTTGGGGGCCGGGACTGAGCGGGACCAAGCGGGACTGAGCTCGACTAAGCGGGACTTGCCCGGGACTTGCCCGGGACTTGAGCTGGGGACAGAGTCGGGACAATGTCGGGGTCCCGGCTTCAGTCACGTTAAGTCTGACATAGTCCCGACCATGTCATAGAAATTTTCATATTTAGTCCCGCATAAATAGTTAATAGGGATCATATTACTATATGGTACAAACTTCAACATGTTAAATTACAAAACCCCGACCCCCAAACCAAATGAATCAAATATACCTCGCTAGACAACTCGACTCCGACACGTTCTATCGTCAAGAAGCTATATATATTAAATGCCAATCGCTCGAGCATGCCAATCGTGGCCTCTAGTAGTGTATCAAGCAACGAACCTAGTAGTGAGTGACGAGGTTGATTGGCAAGCTTAGCTCACTTAACTTGTAGACTATAATGTGTTCAAAAGACTCTCGCATGCAGCGCATATGCCCGCGCAAACCATCTTAAGGATGGTCAGCCAGTATTCGAAGCATAAAGGTGAGTTGGTGTTTTAATCTGACAAACAACGCTTACCTTTTTAAGTCGTTGATGAAGATCTCGACGGTGATGTGAACGACGAGGACGAGAACAATCGCCCAAGCTCTAGTTCTAAGCCAAAGCGTCGAGTTCGCACTCCTAGAAGAAATGTAAGAGCATGTACGTCTTGTTGAGTTACATTACTTTGTGTGTAAACATGAAGTGAACCCCGGCTTCTGACGACGAGAAGAGCGACGCTCTCTCACCTGCCAAAAGATTTTTCATGATAAACATAAGTCACAGGCGCTTGATAAAAATATTTACTCACTGGGTTTTTAGCCAGATACAGGTCCAAGCACGCGGCTTACGGTAACGCTAATGCGTCCGCCTATAAACACAAGGACCCGTGTCAAGAGGAGCTCGGTCAGTGACTTTGCGTAGAATGCGTTGAATATTTACTCACAGCCGGTTAGATATGAAACGTCACGCTCTTTGTAAAGGGGAGGAGGATTTAGACTGGAACAATGATATTTACGAGCTCAGCGAGGAAAAGAAGGAAAAGTAGAGGAATGGAAAGGAGTGTCGGATGGAAACAAGCAATGACGAGGACAAACAAGGTCAGTTTAATTCACTGTTGATTTAATAACAACTTATTAGGTATTAGTCCACACTCGCAAGGACACTCCCAAAAATCTGTTCAAGGCTTGAACTCAGGGTGAAGTCAACAGGCTTTGAACTACCATGCATGAAGTGCGCGAACACTACCTGCGCGTCTGCCTGCTCCCGGCGCAACCCCCCGGCCGCCCCCGACAACTCTTGCGATCAGTCCACCGTTCGCGATTGGTCTACCGTTCGCGACGAGTCCGTTGTTTGTGATAAGTCTGTCGTTTGCGGGAGAGTTGCTCGTTGAAGAACCGCCGCTCGCGAGGCTACCACCGAAAGCGAGCTCACCATGCCCAAATCAAAGTTGCCGTCTGGTAACTCAGCGTCAAAGATCAAGGTGGGCCGGAGATGGCAAGTCGTCATCTTCCTGTAAGCCGTCCCGTTAGCGTTGCTCGGCCTTGTCGTCAGCAAAACGTACCGAGTATTCCGAGGCTACAGAGGCTAAAGTCAAAATATTAAGCCCGAGATACCGAGGGCGCGAGGATTTGGACGCAGGACTAGGCTGAAGAGATGCAGCGCTTGTACGAGCTCAGAGAGCGCCGGTGAATTGTCTGTAGGTTCTAGAACAGAATGAGCGGGCAATTTTAGAGCTGGAGCAGGCGGAGCAATTAGGGGATCCAAGAGCGCGTTCTCGCCCTCGTCGAGGTATCGACCGTACTTGCTTCGATGCTCGTTGACAACCTTATAGTAAAATTCAACGGTTATCTTCCCATATTATTGATTATAGTCGCATGCTCGGTGTCCCTGGACCGTAGTGTGAGTCCTCGACCACATACATTAGTAAAGTAGAGAATTAGCCTGACCTGAAGGCTCGCCTCCTGCGCGGACCAAATATTATACGGATTTCAGCTCGTTTAGGTTAGAGGAATAATAAATATATAGACGGTATCATGGTATAAGACTTTGAGCAGGGAAATATAAAATGTCGGGGGAATTGCCTTATAGAGACATGTGGTGGTGGTTAGGTTTAAGTTTGACCCCGCCAGTCTCGGAGCCAATAACCGGATCGGGACATTAAGCGCCGGGCGGTCAATGACGGTTTTATTGCCTTGAGCTCTAAGTACATTTCTTGTATGTCCCGACCACCAGTCCCAGCTCTCGGTCCCGCTTTCTATATGTAAGTGTCTGGGCCAAGCTTCGGGACTACGCGTGACTGACCCCAGTGATCCCCGGTGGTTTGTTCCCGTCTGCGTCGAGGTACAGTTGACGCCCAGCGCCATCTGTACACCCATAGGTCGGTGAGAATTAATTTTAGGTGATGAGCCGATGCGTACCAGGTTCGAGCAAAAGGATCGAGTTGGTGATGATCCTCGCAATACAACCCTGTTGGACAAGCGGACCGGCGGCCATAGTCAATCCAGGTGTACGGGCCAGTGTCTGTACATCTCCTGCTGTGCCTCCACTCGTTTTGGCAATCTACATCATCTCACTTGAGTGAAATACGATTCATCGATAGAAGGCTGAGATACTAACCCAAGATATACCAGGCGAAGGCGCCAAATCCGTGCTCACGACTACAGTATCAAGTTCTCCCGGGCCGGACGACTTGGTGCGCAACGCGATAGGCCAGGGTCCACGTGCCCCGCCGATAGCCGGGACTTTACGCTTTGTGCGAGACGGAAGATCTTTCTATCTCGGACGTCAGCATGTCGTGCGAAGAGATACGCAGGAATGATAACTTACTTGGAATAAGGTGAATCCACCGACATGTTCTGCGCCGGTACAGACAACCAATTCCGGCGAATACCGGTCCTATCAAGCAATGAATAAGTTCAAATGTACAAGAAATAATAGAATGAACCATACCCCATTCTTCGCCAACGAAAACACCATCGAATTAATTTCACCATACGCGGGCAATGTATCAATACCCGCAAAACCCGTAATCGGCTGCAACGCCGTGCCAGCTTTGACAGTCGTCGGCGCATTCGCGTCACCATACAAATCTACCCACAACCGTGTATTCAGCCGCAACACTCCAAACTATCTTCCAAAACAAAAGCTTACCATCCTCATCACCCATATCCTCATCACTCTCCTCCGGCTCATCCTCAGCCTTAGCCCCAATACCTCCAACCACCCTAACCAACACACTCTCCGCATCCACACTCCCAATGAAACCAAACCCGTACCGTTCCCCAAACACACATACCGCACCCCTCTCAGCCTTTGCCACCCTTCCACCAAGCTCAGGCCCCATGCTCAACGCATGGACCACCCGTCCCTCTCGTTCAACCTGCACACTCCTCACAGACCCATTCGGTAAAAACCTCGCAGCCTCAGTCTCTTCGCCTGACATCCAAGTCACGGACGCCCTATTTAAATCAACACCTTCTGGACCAGTTCCCATGGCGAGGGTATAGGGCGCAGCGATGGAGGTCAAAGGCGATACGTGCGCGGACCACCCGTCGACCGCTCGGCCTACGACCCCGCCCGATTGGTCGACGTGTAGGATGGCGTTAAGTGTTGTGACAAGGACGACACCGAGTGTGGAAGGGCATGGTGTGAGAGTTTGAGCGTCATGGGGAGGGATGTGGTGTGCGAGATGATTGGCTATGTGCGGGTAAGGATGTCGAGGGTTATTGTGATGAGGGATGTGGTGTTGAGGACTTCGTGGAGTCGTCTGGTATAAGATAATTAGGAAAATAGTTGACGATAATAATAGACTTGGACGTACCCTGTGCTACTGAGTCCCGATTGATACAATACTTCGAGAGTGGGTTGTTAAACCCAGGCAAGAAAGCAACATTGATAACATGTTTGATTCGTGATTCAACGTCGGTAGGAAGGTCGAATACAAAGCTGGGAGAGTATGGAGCCGCTTTCGTGAAACTATCGACACTGTTAAACAACATGCTCGTATCCTTTCAAGGTGTAACGCACCTCGCTCCGTTTGTTCCTGCTCCAGTATGTCGAGCTCGGCCTGAGTCTGGTAGAACGGGAGAAGGGCGAGTCCGCCAAGAGCTAACAACAACGCGGCAGAGCAATAGAGTGGATCGACGCGGAGGAGAGAGCGAAAATGTACATTGTCGTTTGTGGTCTGTGCAAGCGCTTGTGAGGTATGAGAGGTAACCATGACAAGAACAACTCACGACTTCTGTAGCACGCTTGTAAGTATGTATGGAAACGGTAATAAGGCCGTAAGCCACGTCCGACCAATCCGGTGGAGCAATCTAGCGCCAAAGTCAGAAACACGCTCCAAGCCCAGTAACAAACTGACTCACTGTTGCGTCTTCAGACGATACCGTGAGACGGTCGAGTCCATCTTTAGAAGTAGCCATCGTTTGCCTGATCTAGTCCAGTAACAATCCCATGCAAACGATGCTAGCGCACGAGGTGTAATTTCGGCATGGTTTGTGGTGAGGACCGTACGACCGCCTGTTGCAAGCTTACTATCAACAAGATATACGGGCAGCAGCTTCTTGTTGGACACGAACACGCTCTGCTTTCGGCAATCAACCCAATCATAATCGCACCACCCGGAATGGCCAAGGTGCGTGGATGATTGTACAAGTGCGGAAACACAGCGCTATAACAGCGTCAATTACGAAAACAAAGCTTCGGAATAGTTTAATATACACACCAGCTTAAGAAATATATAAGTTCCTTCATCTCCTCAACGTATGTTGGTGTTTCAAGGAACGAGACTTCTGCAAGGTAGAATGCGTTGTAGTTATAACGCTTGTCCTTCCGGCCTGGCTTGATGTGATACCAGTTATCGGGTCGGCGAAGTACAAAGCGCAGCTAAAAGGTAACTAGTAATTATGCATATTCTCTTCTGAATCAATAAACTACGTACCATCACTGCAACGTATGCTATATTCGCAGGGGGACCGCTATTATCCCGGCCTTTGCTCCCTTCGCTCGTTCGCCGGACCCAGATCCAGAGCCGCCAATCCCCTACTCAAGACCAGCAAATATCACCTGCATCGCCTACGACGTGTCAGCAACAAGAAGATAACAAGAAACAACAGCTTACCGCGACGAATATCTCATTCCGCATGTAGCCTTGGAAAGCTACATCACCGGTTTCCGGTAAAGCGAGGTCTTCGTATAACACTGCGACACGCTGCGCCGCGTGGTGCGTCCTGGGCGCGTCAGGATGATCAAGATTGGGTGCCTCACGCTGTCTGTGTCAAATCAGTTGACTATCGGCGACGATTCAATTGTAATCAAGCATAAAAAACTTACCGAGGATTGGCAAGATCAAAAGTTTTGGACTGCAATCGCTTGGCACAGTGATTGCGGATCCATCCAGGCGAAGCACACTTCTTGAGCTCCGGGTGTTTGAGAAACAAGTTGCACAGGACCCATTTGTCGTTGAATTGAGGTTGACTTCCGCCCTTTTTGTAAGCTATACAGGAGATCTAGGAGTGAATCATTGACTGTTTGTACCCCAGCCGACTGGACTTACGTTGCGGCACAAATTTCCGCGAAAGCTCAAACCATGAACCGGGTATCGAAGCAAGGTTTTGAGAGTTTTAGGGTTACGGTCGGGTACGCGCTGGCCATTGAAAATATTTTCGAGCGCCAGAAAACGTTGGGAGGTTTATGGAAAAGCGGAGTGACAAGCTTCACACCCACGCTTCTCCCGGGATGGAAGACCCTCTTAAGGCGCACTTCGCCTGATCCTACCTCACGCGCACTAGGCTCGTGACCAGCCGTTCTGGCACGTGACGGGGCGACCAAACAAACAAGACACACTTCGTGCCAGAACGGCTGGTCCAACTCGCATAGTCAGTTCGGCCGGGCAAGTTCGGCGATCCACTTCAGTTTGACTTAGTCGAATTCAGCTTGATGCCTCGAATCGTCCCCCCGTCAAGCCGCCACAACGCCATCTCCTCGCCGTGAATGTGCACCAACATTGTGAGCGAGCCCGAAACATCTGATTCCCCTCCAGAGCGACAACACTGAGTTCAGAAGTGGGTCATTAACTAGTTATTGAGTGATATAACGCGGTATATTTCCTGTACGCGCGGTAATGTAGCCAAATGTATCGCAGACATATCTACACTTAATCCAATACCATCGAGCCCCGAGTGAAGGATGAAACTGTGCTGTACAGAATTTGAGGATTCCGCGTGATGCGTATGTGAGGTCACGGAGAGTCACGATTAGTCATCTGGAT
Source organism: Ceratobasidium sp. 395 (assembly GCA_019616345.1). Classification (NCBI taxonomy): domain Eukaryota; kingdom Fungi; phylum Basidiomycota; class Agaricomycetes; order Cantharellales; family Ceratobasidiaceae; genus Ceratobasidium; species Ceratobasidium sp. 395. Next base: position 6,583 of record WSTH01000088.1, on the reverse strand, counting down.
CACGGCGCTTGTGAGTTTAGCTGCTGCTTCCACGATTTCCGTTTACTCACCGCCGTCTGCGTGTGTTATCGCGCGCGCTCGAGCGAAAAACTCATCTGCGGGGTCGTCTCCAGTGGGATCAATATCGGCGAACCCTTCTTGCACCTCAGACTCGCCCTCCGATTCATCCTCCGGCTCATTCCCTGACTCGAAGTCCTCTTCGCTGCTTGTGCTGCTACCGCTCTCGTTATTTGCAGCATCGTCTTGGGAATTCTAGCATACGCTAATCGGGTGCGCGGCTGATGTGCTGCCGCGAGGATGTTGGGGTACCGTTAAAGATGTGTGCGAAGACATCTCGAAAACGGTTGGCAATCGGTAAGCCTCTTGAGTTAGCTTGAACGATTTATTGTATTCTTTGAGTCTCGAGGTTCTACCATCTAATAATGCGCGTAGTTTGACGCTTTCTGCGTCGCGCACAGGCGAACTTTCGCCCTCAATGACCCGACCCAACCGTAAGCGATATACGTTTTCGTTGTTCGAGCTACACATCAGTTTTTTTATGTCTGCCGTCAGGTCAGGGACGTATGGGATGTGCCCAGGTAGCGACCAAACATGCCGCTTAAGTCTCTCTTGAGCGTGCCTAGTGCTTCAACGCATGGCGAGATTGTTGCCAACCAGAACCACGAGAAATTACTGCTGTGGGCCCTGTATAACGTCTGGGATACGGTAAGCTCGCCGCCTTGACTGCCTCGGGTTTATCCTCACCTTGGTGAATAGATCGTTATGCTCCTGATGGAGATCCAGGCCAATCCAAGAGCTCGGACGACCAGTAGTGTTGATTAACCAGTTGTTTAGGATGAGGTTGCTGATGCAAAGGTTAGTCCCCTATTACAGCCTAATATATTGAATGTATGCTTACCGAAGAGGTGCAGGCCATACCTTCTGGACGTGGTGAAGGATATTCAAGGTCTTCTTTGCATAGTGGGAGCGACCTGCGCCGCGAAAAGATAACGCGTAGGTTTTCAAGGCAAGCACGATCCGTCCAGAGTCCCCGCGCTTGACCTGAGCTGAGTGTATTTCTTGCAGGTTGAGCATATCTCGCATAAATAGGAAGGCGTTCTCGTAGACCATATCCCCGGCATCCGGGGCCGGGCTGGCAAACCTTCGGGCTCTGCGTAGAGCTTCAACGGTGCGTGTAATAGCGTATCGGTCATATATCTTGGTGGCTTCCTCAACAAGCTGGCTCCAGGAAGGCGGGAGATTCGACCCGTCGTGGCCAGTCTCACGAATACTATCGTCATAGCCAACATCAATTTCGAACGAATGCCGTGCGTATTCCTCAATCGAAGCGCAGGATGTCACCAAGGTGAGACGATGGAGTACGCGAGCAATCAGAGAGACACTGATCAAATTTCTTGCCTGTGTATAGTGGATTGGCGAATTGAGGGCTATTGGCTTCCGCTCAAGCAATCGGTTGTGGTAGTATAGTGAGCCCGCGTTGTGTATACCACTGGCTGGTTTCCCAAAGTGGAGAATAAGAAATCCCGTAACGGCAGTCATGAGCAAATGAAAAAAGCCGATTACGCATGTGAGTTTATGAAGGAGGTTTCTGGGCCCTCGTGGCCAGCGCGACACTCTTTGCCTTTTCGTAGGTTTGAGACTGACTTGTGGTCTCCAGCAACGAATTGGGTCCGGCGTTGAAATCCTTGGTCTGCCATGTTCATCCCGACTGCCGCATACAACCCACTCATGATGTCAATTGTGCCGTCGATGGAAGATTCATTAATGTCCAGTGCGGGGAGCAGGTAGGTTTGTGATTAATGGAGAGGTATCGCTTGATCTGTCGAGGGTTGAGTGGCTTCGAGTATGGGAAGATATTGGGTAAACGGCTGGCCGCCGTGGCAGACAATTATCCGTAGGATAGTACGAATCATTAGCTGACGGTGTAGTGTTCGTTCGTCCGGGGAAAAAATGATATCTTCTCGCTCTAGGGGACCAGCACTCATGAATGCCGCATGTGCGCTCGCTTGATCTAGAGCTTCCTCCGTAGCACCGTAGAGATTAAACAGCGTAACACATGTTCCATTGATCAGTGTGTCTACCACTAGCGGCTAGAATCTAAGCATAGTACCAATTACAATATATATGCGCACCATGTCTCCCAAGGACGGGTTCTGCAATACCCACAGCTCTATCAACATTATCAAAAATGAATCCAACCAGAGTCTCCTTCTTGACTAGTTCTTGGACCTCCTTAATACTTGTTATTTGACGGCTGCAAAACGGTTTTTTCTCCTTGAGAAAAGCCGTCGTGATGAGTGCTCCGTCAGGAAAATCTGGATTTTTAGTTTTGGCCTGGGGCTGTAATTTAGGTTAATTTAGCAGATTTTGTGAATTTAGCAAAATTTAGCAAAATTTAGGTAAATTGAATAAATTGAGTCCTGGTGGGCAAAACACCCCCAAAACTCATCCCTGGTGTGCTACTAGGCTGTGGTAGTCATGGGGGCAAAAACTGGTTGTTTGGAGGGAAGATAACTGGGGGGTAAATTCCCCCTAAATTTGCATAAATTTGGCTAAATTCAGCTAAATTGAGACCAGGGGTGTTAAATTTAGCTTATCGAATCTTGGAGAGTCGTTAATTCCCTCAACCCATAAATTAAACATAATTTAAGTCAATTTTGGTTAACGAAAGATCCAAGTTTTCCTGATGTCCGTATTCTGTTGGAGCACCAACAAGCGTGCAACTCGTGCTCATGAGTCTCACAAGCGCCCGATTGGTGGCTCATGGTGCTCGTGAGGCTCATGAGGCTCAGCAGGGTGCTCATGAGCGTCATGAGCCAGGTATATCGCCTATATGAGGATTATATGCTCGAGATACGAGCTCATAGGTCTCACGGAGCAATTGCTTTGTTCACAAAATTTACGCCAAACCGTTGACGACGGTTTTGCACTCATAACGGCAGCAACATGCATGTATTACCACTACGAAACACAGGGCACTTTACACTAACGCCGTACGCATGTGGGCAGACAACAAGCTGTGGCTAACAGACAGGCACTATTGGGATGCCAAATCGAAACACGCAATAATTAGCAGTGTGAATATAAGACCCATCACACGTACCGTAATTTAGCACAACACTCAGCCGTATATCGTAGGTAATAGTACAGTCATCCACCACCACGTGACTCAAAAAACTTGTGCGACTCACAACTCCGTGATAAGACTGCAAAACCTTACAATTTTTGACATAGACATAAAGATATATTATAACATCCAGGAGCCGAAATTCTATGCTCGTACATTCAGAGCATGCTGAGAGACAACAGTGACAATGTTCGCGTCAGCCCTCCTCGTGACCCACCATCAAATGAATCAATGCAAAATACTAATCACCGTTGGTCGGCGTTTAGCTCCAAGATTTGATTCATGACGTGGTGGTGATTCACCACGTGGTGGCACTCGATATGTTTTTTGAGCGGAGCGATCACACATTAATTCGTGCGATGAGGTTCATCAGAGAAACCTGTTTTTTCAAAATTGAGACACCAGGTTCAGGTTGGCTCTTTTGGCTCTTGTGCGGGGTCATTTGCAATCAGTTTGATCATGGATTCAGTCATATTACCATATGTAGGTCTGACATGTGTGCCATGCGGCCTCACACGAAGGGTTTTGAGGAGATTGAGCACTCTGAACCGCACCCAGGCCTTTCTGTAAAGACCACCCGATGCCTCCCCTAGGGGTATTTTTGAGTGTAGATCACGTTGACACAAGAATGAGCGGAAAATAACGGTCAAAGAACAATACAGTGTACAATTTGAAATGCATACAGTCCTATTCATTTGTGTTTGAAATACCTTGGCTTTTTTGTGCTCAACCAAACAGCAAGGCTCCTGACTTGCTCAATAAATGAGCAAGCAGGTTCATTATCTCTCTTTTTTTTTTTTTTTTTAATCGTTAATTTAGTGTCGAATGAACGTCAGGAAAAACCCCCCGGGCAAATTTGCCCGGTTTCAGCAAACCGGGTCGGTCACACCTCATAACAATGCGGGGGTATCCAATTTCCCTCGATTTTCCCTCGTGCCTGGATCATTTGCTGTGCATCTACTTCTGGGTACGCAAATATGACACAGGTGGTAAATTGGACATCTGAGAGGGAAAATGGATCTTGATTTAACTACTAAGCACAAAAATACTCTCGTAGTTACCTTGTCGTGGCTACTCCAGTTATTGATGGGTACTGATACTGGCCCATGTTTACGTAGAACTGTAGCGTATAGTGTCACAGAGCAGATTCAGTTATCGATGTAAATACATGTGGCAGAAAAATATCATGGGGAACGCATTCGGGGTGGGTCATAGAAGATGGCGGGTTAATGAGTGTGGGTGACGGGCGACGCGCCAGGCGGGTTTGCCTACGCGTGATGCGATTTAGTTGCATGTTAGGCTGGCAGCACACACCAACTGGGCGGGTGGAGTGGGTGCCACGGCCATTTTCCTCTGCAGGAAAAGCTAGACAAGTCGCGCTGGTGCGACGACGAAAACATGCGATCCACGCGTGGCGGCAACAATTACGGTTGGGCGCAATTTCCACCAACGTGCGGGCAGGTTGAAGATTGTCCAGACACTCAGACACGATTGGCGCGCCTGGGACATAAGGGGTGGAGGCATGGAGCGCAGTGCGCAGTTCTACTCTACATGTGGAGTGTCGGTTCCGTGTCGGGTTGACGCGTGCAGATCGACCCGACTTTGGGGCATGTAGAAGCAGGTCGTAAGAGGTACAAGACAGACAAACAAGGCTCACTTTACTGCCGATCTTTCCTCCCTCCTAAAAAAAATGCCGTCGTGCTGGACGCAACCAACAAGAATGTGCGGTTTTGGCGCGTATCAAATATCTATCCGAGTATTTAGACGCGAAGAATACGGCCAGTGCACAACGGGCGGGGACATGAGAGGCGTAAGCCCAGCCACACCGCGTGTCCTTGAGCTGCGTTCTTGACAGGTCAGGCGGATGGGGCCCGGTTGACAGTGCTCGCCACAAGCATCAAGGTGTGCTAGCGCTGGTGCGCGAGTGCGCATGCGTTGTCCCAGCCATGGGACAACAAGACAGACCAGGGGGCGAGTCGGGGCGAGAGGAGGTTTGGCAAAGATACGCGGAACTCGCGCGAGGTTGCGGGGTCGCGTGCAAGCACGATTGACGAGGGGTCATTCATTATGACAAACTGAGTAAGACATCGCGCCTTGGGCGTGAGGACTGGGAACACGGGGCGCGTGTCTTGCGGCTGCACTGTGTCCTGTTGGGCCTGTTTGGCTTTGGCAAGATTTGCTGATGCGCCTGGGCGCAGATGCGTTGGTTCTCCCATTAAGGGGGTGGCCAGACAGCGCAGAGAAGGTCAGGAGGGACGGGGTTGTCTAACTAGGGGGAGCAGCGGGGCAGGTTCGGGGGGTCTCAAGTGTACTAACGTAAACAGCGGTAAGGCGGGTGCCGCCAACTTAGTGGACGAGCATTGGGCTGAAGGGTTGTAGGGGAGAGGCAAAGTGAAAGGCGCTGAGTGAGCATGTGCGGCATGTGGAAGAAACTGAGCAAGGGGTGACACGGCCCCTGACGCGGCCCTATAAGCGCCAATCGGGTCTGACTGGATACATATACGCCGCCACGGTAAAGCAAACTTTTGATTTCACCCTCGACCAGCCTTCGACTCAGACTCAGACCTGCCACACATCCAACGCGCCATACACCATACAGCAACACTCGTACAGCACACAATAAATCAACCTGATCGACAACGACTATGGGGCCCACCAAAGGGGTCCTTTGGCCCCCTCTCTCACTCACCACGCGTCGTTGATACTCAGTCCACTCCGCGCCACACCTTCTAACTGTGGGCGGACTTTTGCTCATTCGGTAAGTAATTTTTGACACGATTCAACAGTTGCTGATGCCTCACACGCTGGTCCGACGTTGCACACAACACCACTTGGCACACCCACACACCTCCTGCGACACGCCATTTCACCCGCCCACTGCATACGGCGCTGCTTCCCGTTATCTGTACGTACGTGGCTGTCCCACCCGTTCCACACTGCTACTGACTACCGACGTGTGACTCAACTGTTTTCTCTGGCACAACTTTCCCTCCCGTGTTTCTTTTACTATCTTGTCTCTGTTTTTTCTATGTTTCCTCTCAACACTCATTCTCTCTCGCTTTTATCTCTCGTTCCCTGCTCCCTGTTCCCTCGTTTCTTTCTCTCACGTCTCGCCCCCAATCTTCTTTGTGTTTTTCGCTCTTGTGTCCTTCCTATGCGTACAAGATACAGTTCATTTGTGTATGTTGTGGCATGTATATAACAGCTGAATAAAATTAACGAAATATGCTTAGTGTCGGGTGTGCTCGTGGACCTCTTACGGAGTGTAAGCATTAGCATAGGCAATATATGCTAGATTATTTACCTTAGATTGGTATTATATGCCTATGCAGGACCTGAATATGCCTTCTTCGAGGCAAATCTATGGTTCTATGCGGGTTATTTTCCATGCAGTAGGTAGATTTTCCCACCTATAAGGCAGATTTTGTACTATTTGCCACATAGGGGGGTAAATTT